>QANT01003827.1:0-12480 GCA_003254885.1 Purshia tridentata | reverse complement strand
CATCCAATCCAGCCCCACCTCCACCCTTAACCATGCCCCACCTAGATCTAGTCCCATGCCTCCACCGAAAGCCCACCCAGCCCCAACCCAGATCTGGGAAAAAATGAACCTCTGCAAGAATTATTACATAAACTTCCAATAGATGGAGTCTTATACCAAATGATATTGGTGAGGAGCGCCAAGGTATGGGTGATGCGTGAAGGGGTGTTGCGGGGTGAAGAACGCCTGGCTAGGGGCTGGGTTGGGCGGGAGAAGGGAGCTGCGAGGAAGAAGGGATTTAGGTGGGTGGGTGTGGGTGGGGAAGAACTGAAGAAGAACCAGAAAAAAAAAATTGGTATTTTTAAGTATTTTTTTTTCTTAGTTTACTGCAAATTTTGTAAATGGATTTTGGGGTTTGAGGTTTGGGAAGAAAAAGAAGAAGAACAAGAATCTGGGTGCAATTGTGCAAGCAAATACAGGAAGAAGAAAAAGAACAAGAAAGAAAATGAAAAAAAATTGTAGGGGTTGTTTTTTCTTTTTTTTATAATATTGTGTTGTTTTTTATTTTTTATTTTGTGTTGATTTTTTAATGATTTTTTTGTTTATTGTTTTTTAATTGAATTTTTGGGTTTTTTTATTTTTTATTATTAATTTTTTATGGAAAAGATGAAAAATTAACGGAGAGGTTGACAGATTTAACGGTAGACACTTGATTGAAACAAACCGATAAATATAGTCCTTAATTGGAACAACTTGAAATTCGCATCCTTAATTCCAAAACGGGATATAATTATAGTTCTTTTGCTAAAATTTTCCCAAACTGAAAAAAAAAAATTGTGTTGATAAAAAAAGTCAACACCGTGAGAAAATCGAGATCAAATTGGTTCTATCCGATTCCAATTCCGGTTTCACACCTAATTTGGCCTATAACTCTATTTTCATTTTTCATAACTTCTTTTTCTTCTTCGTTAGTTTCACTGACAATCCAATTGAATGCTTCTCCACCTACTCCTTAAAGTAAAATAAGACTTATTTAAATTGGGAAAAGTGAAGCCTATAAACTCTGATCATGAAGTTTTCTAGTAGGGGTGGGCACTGTGTGGTTTGGTGCAATGTATGTGGAAAACCATGCATCACGCCCTAAATATAAGAACGGTGTGGTTCGGTGCATCACACCGTTAAAATAAAAAGAAAACCAAACCAAACCAAACCTTATACAGTTATGGTTTGGTTCGGTGTTACATAATAATATAAAATCTAAAATCCAAATTCAAATATTTTTAATAGTGTTTGATAGTTTCCACACTTTCCATGGGGTTTCAATCAGGTTTCAATTGGGTTTGGTACTTTTATTAGGGGTTTTTTTGGGGTTTTATTGGGTTTCAATGGAGTTTCATATTTTTATAATTTTGGGGTTTCATATATGTTATATTTATTAGGGATATGTAATATTCTAATATGTTATGTAATTAACTTTTTATATACATATTTGTCATATTAATTCTAGAATATAGATTACTAAGATTAGTAATTTTGTTTAGGGTATATCCTATAGTTTAAACTTTAAATGGCAAACACTTCCTAATTTCATAAATCATATACATTATAACTTATATGAATACGATACCTTATATTTTATTATTTGAAAATATATATATGTTTAAAGGTTATACTTTATAGTTTAATACATTATACAAATATATTTTATATAATATGGGAGTTATTTTTTTGTTTACTCTATAATAGAAAATTAAAAATTTAAATTTAAAGTTTTAAACATTTTTTTTTGTTACTTTTTAATTTAAAATCATATTTAAATCATAAATATATTTGTAAAATTATAATTTTATATATATATATATATTTACGGTCCGGTTTAGTTCGACTTGGTTTTATTAGGCACAAAACCAACACCTACACCTATAAAGGACGGTTTGGTTCGGTTCTTATAATGGTGTTTGACTAAAATAGTTAACACGGTTTTTTACCCTTTTTTTAGGGGCGGTTTGGTTCGATTCCCTGATTTTACAGAAAAAATACCCACCCCTATTTTCTAGCATATATATATAGAAAGGCTATATATAGGATATGCTTAGTGTTAAACCCTAGTCCAAATAAGTGTCTACATCTTGTAGACGACATTTATCAATTGGAAGGCTGATTTCTGAGCCTCCCAAACATAACAGGCATATATATATATGTATCCTTTCGTTGAGGTAGGGATGGTTGTAGGCATAAGGCAAGAGCTAAAAAGAATTTTCAAATTTATAATTAAAAAATACAAATTTCTTTAAAAAATTATTACAAAATTATTATTTTTGACGTTCGAGATGCTATATTATTTTTAAAAATTTTATATTCAAGTTTATTTGACATATGTTTTTTGTTTTACCATAACAGACATTTGTACTCATTTATATTTGGGGCCATTATTTTTATTTTTTCTATTTGGACTTGTATGTATTTTATAAAAGTGTAGATAGAAATGTCTTGTTTTAAACTAAGTCATATTCTTTCTATTTAAGCCAATTACACTTTTTTCTACTTGGGTCTTTTGAATGTGTTAGAATCAAACATTTATTTTGAAATTATGCATTTTTTCTATTTAAGGCTATTATTTTTTCTTTTTTATTTGGGCTTTTCAATGTATATGTATATAATGAAACCTTTCTTCAAAATGTGGCCTAAGGCCCAAGCCTTGTTCGCGTTGGGCTTAGGCCGGCCTTGTTTGTAGGATCCACTCCATTTTGTAATTTGATGATCGAAGCCATTTAATTTATAAGTCTATACAAGAATCATTTTTACAAAAAAATTAGGTAAATCAAAAACCATTAAAACATTTAATTGTGATAGAATCAATAGACGAATATAGTGATTCAGTTAACACTTGAAAAATGATGGCCTTTTAATCAAATGGTTAAATGATTTTCGATTTGTCTAATATTTTATAAGGATGATCTTTGCATAAAGACTTAGAAAGTAGACGGCTCCGATCATCATATTACTGGTAGAATTTGAGCATGCAGCCCAAAACCAATTGATAATAGGTGGAGAGGCCAAGACTTTATAAGCACATATGCTAAGCTCTAGTTTTCCTTCTAGGCTAAGACTTTTAACTCTTAATAGATGGAGAGGTCTAAGACCTTTAACTCATACTAGGCTATTAATTAAATAAATGTCATTTTCCTTCTCATAAATTTTGTTCTCACTTCTCACTTCAATTCCTAAATAGATGAGGTTATTAGCTCAATTTTGTGGCTCCGTCGTCCATATATATATCACCCACCACTCTGATATAGACCGCAGCTTAGTGGCTTGAATTTTATGGTTTTGGACCTTTTGGTACCATACATTCAGTCGTTTCTTTCTTTGTTTCTTTTCTTAATTTACTATTCGATCATGACATATTTTGCTTTCATGATTTCAGTTGGCTTACCCAACCTTTTGTCTCAATATGCTTGCATTGCATCACTTTATGCATATGATTCTAGGCTTATATTCTTGAATGCATATATACACTGCTCAAAAGACTTGTATCTTCTACCAAGCACGGGTATCATCACTTTTCCTACTTGTAGGAAAAAAAAAAAAAAAACAAAGAATTAATTATTTAATACAATTTCATTCTCATACTACCCAAACCCACTTGCCATTTGAAGATAATAATGCCTGCATATTTATAGAATAAAAAGCGTTTAATTTATATAAGAAAGCTCATTAATTTCCACGTGTTAGAACGAAATGACATATAGTGATGTGCCTGAAAAAGGGAATTTAATGTAGCCTTTACATCATTATATTATTTATCTCAAATTCAATGCATCCAACTGTTGTTCATATAGCATTTACATCAATATATTATTCCCAAGTCACCTTGCTGCTGCTTCTTTAGAGGCAAAGCTTGCAATCCCACTGGGTACTGTGGACAGAGTAAAGGCTACAACCTTACCCATAATGTCACGCTCCTTCCTATATAAATATGCTAACCATATGGTCTTTCTCGATCTTCTACATCACCTTAATGATAGGTATATTCTTGGCTCATTTTTCATTTTTCATGTATGAGACTTAAAAATAAACGGTTTGAATTTTAAAATTATATGAGATTGTAGGTTTTAAAAGGTAGTTTGTTTATTATTAACCTATTAACCATTTAACATTTGAGCACTCAAATATGCTATATAAATTCATCCCCTTATAGATGGATAAATTTTTTGACTTTTTTTAACATTTACCACCCAAATTTTGTATCTTGTGCACAAATACCACCCATAAAAAAAAATTTGGGCAATTGACACCTACCTCCACACTTTTTATCCACCACCCCTGACACACTTCACAGCCCCTACGACCGTTGTGTTCAGCACCCCTTTTTGGTTGATTAATAACTTTTTATCTTTTGTAAGTGCAAATATATATATTTTTATTACAAAAAATTTGGTTATTTATGGGTGAAGCTTTGAAAATTTGATCTTTGGTTATTTTAACTGACAGTTCACTTGAATGGTTGTAATTCTTTATCTAACTGTGTGAGTGTTATGTTGAATTTGTTAGATATTGTAATGGCAAAAGACTTTATAATTTTTATAATGTCTCATTATATCCCACAAGTTTTGAGGCTAATTTACTCAACAAAACAAAAACAACAACACAAATATGAGATGACATGAAGATTCTTAAATATAACATTAACATATATTTTAAGTGTACTTGACAGTTGACACTAACTTACCTTGAAAATATTATCCCGTCACTCCCCACGAGTCATGGACTCACCTTGTCACGTACCAATCCTGATTTTCACAGCCATGTGACAAATTCTGGCTGAAACAGACCGCGGGGGTAAAAAAAAAGGGACAAAAGGGTGGTGAGAGAGCAGAGTTGAAGCCTTGAAGGAAGCACGTTTGTCGTTTATTTTTAGTGAAACAATATATATCTGTAAAAAATACACGAAGTAAAGGAACCAGAAAAGCTGTTAGATATCATTATCAATGCCTTGAAAAGGAGTGTGTGGAAGAGGTGGACATCGAGAGTCACCTCTCTATCAACTATGACTAATCATAGCTAATTACCCAAAATTCTTATAATAACAAGTGCTTAAAAAGTTACTCCTAGAAAGTATGAGTGAGAGTGAGAGAGAGAGAGAGAGAGAGTTGGAACTTAGGACCAGAAGAGTTGGGTTGGAGTTAGACATTGACTTGATGAGTTTTGTGTGTAACCTGGTTTCTTATATATGGGGTTTGTGTGGGGCTGAGATAACCAAAGACTTTTGATCTCTTCTCTGACCAAACTCTGCCACCCTTTTGCAGATGCATCAACAGCACTCATAGAGTCATAGCCCAAGGTACCAATTTTCTTTCACATTCTCTCTTCACCCTCATCTCCAAAAATCTCTGGTCCCTTCCATTTTTCATCTGCAGAATTTTCTTTTTGGCTTTACAAGGTTCTTCTGTGAGTCTCTTCAATTTCCTATTTTTGCTTGGTCCATTTTAATTATCCATTATTTGCTACTTCAATTTTCCATTTTCTTCCATTTTTTTTTTGTTTAATATTCTATTAGTTTTGTGCCCACATAGAAAAACCCACCAGTCTAGTCTGCATACTATATGTTAATGTCCTCTTTTACTCTTTATGAAGATAGCTATGGACCAATAAGTTATATCCATAAATTTGTAGAAACAAAACTGGTATCAAAATTTTGGGTCTATTTGTCTATGTTTCTTTATAGTGGTTCTGGATTTTTGTAGAGTTATTGGGGTTTGGAATCTGGAGATTGCAATGGCAGACTTTTTGGGATTAGCAGCAGCAGCTGTTGTAGCAGCAGCAGTCTCAGGTTTCAGGGCTGTGTGAAAGTTTGCAGATGAAGAGCTACAGCCAACAATAACAACAACAGCAGCAGCAGCAGCTTCTAGAGTAAAAGCAAAAGCAAAAGCAAAAGCAAAAGCAGAGAAACAACAACCTTCACAAATCATTTTTGGAGGCCAAAATCAGTAACAAAGAAAAAAAGAGAAAAAGATTAGGAATCTGGATTTCCAAAAGAATCATCTGTATCCACTGAGACCTATCCACCAAATTAAAGACCCAACACCACAAGAATCACAAGAACAAAATCTAGAAACATACCCCCAATTTGAACAACATCATCATCATCATCAATATCTACAACTTGTCCAAAACCAGAATCAACCACTTGGGGAGCCCATAAATTCGCACCAAGCACAACCACAAGCACCACCCAACAACAACCAACAAGACATAGAAGAATATGCAAAGCAGAGAGAAAGAAGAACAATGGGAATGAAGAGTTCTGGAGGAGGAGAGATTGTACAAGTCCAAGGAGGTCACATTGTCCGGTCCACCGGGAGAAAAGACCGGCACAGCAAGGTGTACACTGCCAAAGGGCCAAGAGACCGCCGGGTCCGGCTGTCAGCCCACACTGCAATCCAATTCTATGATGTTCAAGACCGGCTCGGCTACGACCGCCCCAGCAAGGCTGTCGACTGGCTCATCAAGAAGGCGAAATCCGCCATTGACAAGCTCGCCGAGCTCCCGCCTTGGCACCCAATTGCCAGTACTAATGCAGAAGCTGAACCAAATGGAACAGCAGGTACTAGTGAAATGGTGATTGCAGCAGCCGATGAATCAGAGTCATCTGGGTACAACTTTCAGCTCCAAAGGCAAATGGGTGATGAGAGCCACCCAGGTCATGATTCCAACTTCAACATTTCTCAGTCTCTCGACTCAGACACCATAGCTGACACCATGAAGTCTTTCTTCCCCACAAGCTCAGCCACTAATTCTTCCATCAATTTCCAGAGCTACCCATCTGACTTAATTTCAAGAACCACAAACTTGAACCCCAACCAGGACCTTGGCCTCTCTCTCCACTCTTTCGAAGACCAAGGCCTAATTCACCACACCCAGCAATCACAACAACACACCCACCACAGCAACGATCAGATTCAGACCCTTTTCGCTGGCACCACAATGGGGTTTGACACTAGTTATCAGAGAATGATGGCATGGGGCAATGAAAACAGAGGAGGTGGTGATGGTGGGTTTGTATTCAACTCACAGTCACAGGCATTGCCACAGCAACAAGCATTTTCTCAGAGGGGTACCCTTCAGTCCAGTTTTGCACCGTCGCTTCGGGCTTGGAATGATCATCTGCAGATGGCTGCGCAGAGGACACAGCAGCCAGTTCACCACTCTTCCATCTTTGGCACCCGCTTCGCCTCCGATGGCCTGCCGGTGTTCAGCATTCCAACTCGGATTCAGGGTGATGAGGCTGCCGAGAATGGTGTTGTTTCTGCTAGAGCATCATCCAATTCCTCTCCCAATTCCACCCACCATTGATTGAACAAGAGCTGTGACATCTTCATCATCCAGTACGTAGTACCCTCAATTTGTTTTTCAAGATTTAATGGAAAAATTGCAAATTGATGTTAGTTTGATATTCATTATCGATTCATTCTCTAACAGCTAGTTTGATATATATTGTCAGTCCATTATGTAGCAGTTAAAATTTTTAGAGCACAATTGTTGAACATCATAATAGAGTTTTGATTTTAAGAGAGTCTGTTCAAAAATTAAATTTTTGGGTCGAATAGTTGTCTAAAAGTTGAAACTTCACTTGGGACAGTTTCTGTTTTTGAGTTACAAAGAGATAATGACAGCATTAGTTCTTAAGGTTGCAACCAAAATTTTTGTATAGCAAAAATGGAAACCATTATTCATTGAAACAGACACTAGTAAGCTTTATTTTCCAAGGAGGAACAATTTTTTAATTTTTAAGTTTTGTTTGGTGTGGGTTTTGTAGATTCTACCAACTGGGTATCAAATTGGGGACAAGAAAGGAAGATTCAGTTCAATTGAATGGTCTACTAAGGGAAGAAAAGTATCTGGTTTGGATTTCAAACATTCTTTTCCATTATTTTTGGTGTTTCTACATATTTTATTCGATTCCTGGGTTATTTTTATATTTGATGGGACTTTATTGTTTATTGAAGTGGGGCTTCTGTTGGCTCAACTTTGTCTTCTATATGGTTTTGATTGATACTTAATGCGACACATATAACCCGGATTTTGCTCTTATGGTTATTGCTTGGATTTGAAAAGACTAGTAGACTATAACTGCTAGTGATACACATATTTCCATTTTTCTTTAATTGGGTTGAACAAGCATATATACAACAGCAAATTTGATTCATTTTCTTGGTAATATACACATAAAGAAAAGCACAAGTTGGTCAATGTTTTGCTTCAGCCTCACCTGTTGTGGAAACTGGAATTAAAGAAGCTTCCACAACCAAAGTACATGGAGTATATAGTGTGTTTGGTCTCGGTATACAGAACAGTTCATCCTCAACCTATTTTCCTCTACTCTTGGTAGTTTGTAAGTTTTACATGCATTTGAAGTTCAAAACCTTTGAACTATTTATAGAAAAATGGTTGGCTCCCTACATGTAAGGAGTCCTTTTGTATAAGCCAATTGCATTTTTTGACATTCACTCATTTTTATTTTCTCTAGGTGATATACATTTGATACAAAAAATATAGTGTATCGAAAGTTAACACGTGTTAAATTGTAATTGGTTTATAAGAAAGAATGACTCCTTGCATATAAGTTATAACTAACTATTTCATTTATTAGCATTGTAAGTGATCAACACAAATGTCTAAACTCCAAAAACTTTCTGGTGTTTTATAACTGGTTAGTGTTTTATAAGCATTTGATTTCACAGCGAGTAGAAATGTCCAAACAACTAAAATTCCTCTGTTAGAATATGGTAAGTGCCTTATTAAGTATTAATAGGCAAGTCCTAATCGTTAGAGACTTAGAGTGGCAGCTCAAATTGAAATCGGAGTATTATGCATTGATTTTATCATTTTGAATTTGTCCATTGTTTTACCACTTAGATAAAATTTATATCGTATGGGACACATGGCTTCCTCTTATTTCCCACAGTGTGTACTATTTACAGTCCCATATTGGAATAGGATTATCCCAAAATTCGATGTTCCTTGGTTCAGATTCATTTTCTACATCTATGTTCTATGTTTCTCAGATCATATTTTCTATTGTTTATTTGTTATTGGTTTTTACTTAATTTTTAATTGTGTATTAAACAATTAAGGGTGTATGACTAAAAAAAAGAAATAATTTTATAACATTTTTTGAATTTTTATGGAGTTACATTTATGGATTCATAATCATAATCCTTAAATTTAAATTATATGGAATAAAATTAAAACAAACAAGAATAATTATAGCAATTTGTAAAAATAGTTTCTTTGGATCTCTTTGTTTTTCTCATGGGCTGCTTTTTGAGCTGTATGTGTTGCTTTGTCCCTCTTATAGGCTTCGGGCCTTTGGTTAATAAATCTTCTGATTATCTAAATGTCTTAGAGATGATATTTGTTTAAATTAGCCCAAAATCAGCCTGATTAAATCCCAAACTCTCATAACCCCCTCGCCAATGTTACCTCATCAATTGGCTAGCTATATGTTTGGCTGGCAATATATATAAAAAGTAATTGGGGAAGAAGGTGATTCAATGTTACAGATGCTTCTGCGGAGAGAATGCGGAAGGAGACACTGGGTTATTGTGCACTTGCGCTGAAACGTAGCATTACGTTTCGGCTATTTATGTTTTAGCATTTTTTCCGTTTTTTTTTTTTCCGCAAGAGAGAAGGCCCCTCAATATTACCTCATCAATTGGCTGCTTTGAATATTTTCTTCCATTTTAATATCATCTATCGACTGCTGAAGAAGTGATGTGGTGGCCATTGATCATGGATGACACGCAATCATTCTTTATCAAAAGAAGTTTTGAATTTAAATTTTATTGACTACCGTTAATTAATTATAAAAAAAAAATTGATGTCATGTATGCTAGAAAACATAATGCATTTGATTTTTTCGATCTCCGAATGAAGGAAGAAGTCAGTGAGAAAGGGCCTAAGTAAATCAGTCCTAGGTCAATCCATCCCCCCCAAATTTGTATCCTGATTGGTTCTTGCACATGCTTGCTTTCCAACATGAACTTCTTCTAAGCCCTCAACATGGCAAATGAAGCCAATCTTCTTGGTTGGTACGGACTAGCTCGGGGCTTGCTTTCGTAGGGTCCAAATGGCGTCCGTGTAGTGCATCAGACAATAAATAAAGAAAAAGAAAGATAACAGCCACTGTTAGACAGTAACAATCTTGTAAAAAAAAAAAGGTGAGGCGCTCACGTACTAAGTTCCTTGTCCAATGCATTTTTCATGTAATTTCATTAAAATGGGCCGGGTTGGGATCCCTTTTTCACCTTGGGCCTTAAAAAAAACCTTAAATTGGTGATTATTTGGTTATAACTTATAACAGACCATGTGAATATCATGTACATATAAAAATTGTTGTTATTAAAGAAGGCTGTTAGGTTGATCTTGAATATAAGGCCTAGCCCATGCTAGGGACTATGGTCAGCCGGCCCATATTGGGCATTAAGTCCACATAAGATGAGAGTATTTGATAAGAGGGCCAAGGAATCCCAAGTTGGATGATATCTTAAGTTTCTTCCCTTGAAGTTAAGAATTTCCATCATCAAAAGCATACTTGTTATGAGACATTGAGATAACTTTCTGAATCCAAAAACCAGCCTGCAAGGAGAACTGCGTGTGCCTATAAAAATTCGATCATCCTCGAATTATGTAAGTTTCTCCAACAAATTGCTCACAAGTATTATAAAACTTATAGAGCCTTGTATCAAGTTATGTTTCTCCTATCCTTTTTTCACTTGCATGTTATATATAGACTAGACATGAGTAGCCGAGCCACTTAGGGACCAGGAGGGACATAGGTCCCTCACCTCTAATTAATTGATGTTTCTTTTTGTTTCTTTATTATTTTTGGTAATTTATTAATATAATGGCATATACTTTCTACATAATTATTTTTGGCATAAAATATGAATGAAATAGTTTCTTATGTATCATGTGTAAATCCAAGTGAATCATTGTATGTATTTTTCAATTGTAAAAGTTCATTTGTCTTGCTCAATTTATAAAAAAATGCTTACTTTTGATGGAGACTTAATGATTAATTAACTTAAGAACAAGTTCCGGCCCAAAAAAAAAAAAAAACAACTTAAGAACAAGTTAATTCTCTTAATTTTTTTGTTTGTGAAAGTGATTCTAATTATGTAAAAATGATTTTTCTTGTTATTAATGTCTTGAGAAAAACAATTGTACATTCAAAACAATGAAGTTATCATACAACATTATTAAAATTTGAAAACTCATAAAATATATATATACATACACATACAGCAAGGTTCCATTATGGGATTTCCACAAACTTCAACGCTAAATATTATTAATCAACGCTAAATATTTTGTGTTATAAAATTTTTAAAGAAAATTTTAGCAAAATGACTTCACTTATACCTTTTTCACAGTTGAGGATGTGCCACATTTATTTTGTTATAATTAAGGATTTTAACTCTCTGCATGACTCAATTAAGAATTTTCTGTAAACATTGACACAAGCCAAATTTTAAGAGAAAAGAACAAAAACCCATAAATCTTAAGATCAATCCTCTGTTAGAATTTTGGGGAAAATCATCATCATGAGAAAGATAGAGATCCACCAACTAAGAATTAACGAAAGAAGAATCTTGTGAGTGGACATTGAAATTTCCCAAATCTGGGCATGATGGGTCTATTATATTCTGGAAGCACAATATTTTTGCCATGAAACTCAATTACTGTTAATCAAATTTGTAAGCCAATAGTTTATATAGTGCCCCTTGGATGAAGATCCAGGTTGAGTTCATCATGGGTCATTTCTATTCTTAATTAAAAGCATTATTTTATTATTAGCCGGTAATTATCAATATATTCATAATGATCGTGTACAAGTGTTACGTGCATGAAGCAGCTAGATTTAAAGGTATTAATCATACGGGTTCCAAATTTTGTACTTATTGACATTTGGTTTTTCCTTATTGAAAGCAGAGTCTGTCTAATTGGAGTTAGAAAGAAGCTGATCATGACACAGAGCAATGCAAATGATCACTCTGTGCTTGAAATTAGAGATGAGGGAGTACATGTGATGGCAGTAAATAACCCAGGTAATCAAGCTTTGACTGCAAACAGAAATGAAGAAGAATTACTGGCATCCCGGATTGCAGGAAAGCTTGTCCCACAGTCTCCAGTACTAGATCATACTTGTATATTTAAAATCCCTGATTGGCTACTCAAGCACAATGAAAAAGATTTTGTTCCAAAAATAGTTTCAATTGGGCCATTTCACCATGGGAAAAAAAACTTGCAAGCCATGGAAGATATTAAATTATGGTATTTGCATTGCCTCCTTGAACGGGAACCAATTCCAGAGACCAGTTTGAAAAACTTTGTCAAAGGAATTAAAAATATGGAAAAATATTGTCGCGATTGCTATGATCAAAAATTTGATCATATGTGCAGTGATAAATTTGTAGAAATGATGGTGGTTGATGG
>QANT01003826.1:0-57772 GCA_003254885.1 Purshia tridentata | reverse complement strand
GACAATTTTTTATTATTTTTAGTCTAATAATGTTTTTTTTATTATAATTTTATATTATTTTATGTGTTATTATTGTATTGGATAGAATATTTTCTTATTTTTAGAATTTATTTTTTTATTTTTTTAGTATCCAATGTATTAATATCATGTAAATTGCCACGTAAAATAGTATAAAATTATAGTATGAAAATGTGGTAAGTGTAATATTGTCGTTTTTAGTCAATCAAGTCACTGAGATGAAAAAAAAAATAGGCACATAAATATGTAGAACTCACTCGTAGTTTCTCTTCTATTTACCAATTACCCCTTAAATAAAAGTAACATGACAATTTCAAGAAACCATTATTATATATATGTTTTATTCTTATATTGTTACTACTTAATTACTAACTTGCTAAATTTAGTTAAATAAATGAAATCCTTAATACTGTTTTCTTTTGTCTGATGATGGTGTACAACTTTACATGCAGCTTCTTCTTCCTTGGCTAATGATGGGGTACTGTTTAATGAAATAAACATGTTAGCTAGTCATTTTGTTTTGTTGAGTTTTTATTTTATTTTACTACAGGGGAGGGGAGGGTCCAAGTGTGTAAGAAGAGTTTTTTTTTATTCTCGGTTAACTAGATCAACCCCTAGTTCACTTGTTTATTGAGTTTTAATTTTCATTCTTGAATTTGTAACTGTGGAGCATATGGCTCGCTAGGTTTGCATATTATAGTTTAAATCAACTGGTCTAGGAGGAGGGTGCTAGATATTCTAGATAATGATGTATTTTTTGATTTAGTAATAAGAATTTTACACTGATTATCAAAAAACCATATATATATACCGTTTTCCATTTTTTATTGTATATGGCAGTTACATATGATCTTGTTCTCAAAGCATGGGTGTAATATTCACTTTTATGATATAATTCACGTCATTTTATTTTTTGAGAAACTTTAATGAAACAGTTTTATATGACGATTGTGTCTATCCCTCTCGTAAGTAATTTGTCATATAATAAGGTAGATACACATAAATCATATAAGACGGTTGCATGAAAATGATTCTACTCCTTTTATGTCATTCATTCAGTTCTCAAGTTTTTAATGGATTATGATTTTAACACTCTAATTTTATACATTTGCACTCCTTTTGCTTTTATGCCTTGCAAATTATATGGAGATGAAGAAAACCTCAACAACTCGATCCTCACCATGAATAAGATCTTAAAGAAAACTTTGAATCCGTACAATCACCTACAAATAGATCTACAAACCGCACTTGTGAATCCTCGCCATGTATAAGATCTTAAATGAAACTCTGAATCCAAATTACAATCACCTATAATCAAGAAGAAGAGGTGACTGCCAATCAAATCAGCAAAGATCAAAACTCCAAATATTGATAATTAGAGCAAGGTTCAAAGCTGCATCAGCTGTTGCCACAACTGGCATACCTACAATTTGCAACCACCGCAAGAAGATGGAACTAATTCCCAGATTATTGCGTTTCATGCATTAACTTACACTCCAACTAAATTGCAATAATTTCTCATGGTGCACATTCATCAACAATAACTTTTGACAAGCATCGTGAACTGTAAAACAGCAATATTTAAGTTAAAACGACTTTCTAAAGAATAATATCCAATGGGCAAAACTGGCAAATTCATACGTCACATGACAACTGAGCAAAAAAAATGATCTAGAAAAGCCAAAGTGAAGCTTCCTATAGTTCACCGCAATACAATTAAAGGTCATCTTTCATAAAACCGGAACCAAACCCACTCTTTATTTCGCACAACTTTGGTCATATGAACAACGAGAAATTACATGTTCATATAGAAGATGCTGAACGAAACTGGGCTTTTACCGCACTGGCTGTTGGTTGTAATGGTTCTTCTCTTTCTTCTTAGCTGCAGCAAGCCGTGCTCTCCTAGCAGCAGCCTCTTGAGCAGCAGCTTTTGCAGCAGCATCCATCTCTTTACTGGATTTCTTTTTCTTCAAGGATGCCATCTTCTTTAATCGCTCCTTCACGTCCATATTTGATGTATCCTCCTCCGTCTGTTCGGTTCCAGTAACTTCACTTGGTCCATTAGTCGTCCCTGAGTTGTTTGGCTGATCCTGTGATTCTTTAGCCTCCTTAGAGGCTTTATCTTTCTTTTTCTTCTTCTTGGCGCTTTTGGACTCTGAAGGTTGATTTTCCTTCTTTTCTCCATCTCCATTAGGCGCGCTATTCTTCTCCTGTGCATCACCTGAAAATGCAAGGTAAGAGTTGTTGGATATGTACAATTGAACATTAGATAATCACAAACCGTATCTAAAAAGCTTGCCTACAGAGATTCTGATGCCATCAATAAATAATAAAAACCAAGACCTCAACACTGCCATAAATTTCCCAATTGATCCTAAGCTTACTTGATAATCGATATGTTCAGAGAATGATAACAGCAAGAATGACTGATGTGCATATATGCATGTGCAATGTGTACAAGGAGATCTAACCATCTTCTTTACATCTTTTGCATATTTAAACTCAAATTTTAATTCATAAATGATACAATGAAAGAACTTTAGAATTCAGCTTTTATTCTTTCTTTACACAAAAAGTAAATATAATTAGTGCAAACATAAAAGAAAGCACTGAAAGCACACAATTGCAAATCACTATAACAAAACTTTAGAGCAAATATATATTCACAATTACCACGTGATTCATCTTGACTTTCACTCTCCTTCTGGGTAACTCCAAAATCAGCTAGAAGAGCCTCAAGTTCTGCAAGTTCCTTCTTCTTTCTTTCCTTTTTCGAAAGTTGCCTTTCTGCCTCTTTAGGTGGCACAGGAACCTCAGCAGGCTTCTTCAACGCTGGCTCTTGGTGGACTGGAACCTCCGGTTCATGATCATGCTCTTCCTCTACTTCATCATCACCTTCATCAAGAATATCTTCTTCACTCTCGCTATCCTGTAATCACAGATGGTCAAGCAGTTATAATAAGGACTTTATTCAGGTTGCCTACACAACTTCCCACAGTTACCTGCAATGTCATAACTAATGCATAACAATATAAAATTACATACATAGTCTCATAAAAAAATGTCATCTAAAGGAAATAAATTAAAGTTTTATAAACAACAGTTGAGCATGCAAACTTCAAAGGAACAGATTTTTAATGCATCTTAATTGAACAACAATTCAGCCTTCCATTTCAACCCTCTTCGTCCTTCTCCTCGCTTTGAAGGTTGAATAGCATCCTACTATAGCTATATTGTACAGCTAATCTACATCTTGAAAAATCATGTTACAATCATTTGCACACATACCGCATAGCCTTATTTATGTCAAAGAGCATCTCTTCATTCCAATGAGACCTAATCACTTTTTGCCCAACTCACGATTAAACCTTTATGCTTTCCACAAATAAAATCAATTACAATCGTATAGCTTACATTCACTACAGCAATTAACCCATTTTGAGATCAATCTCTAAAGCAACTTCATTAGTTCTTCTTTTTCTGAGAACACCAATGTTGGTTTCTATCAAGCCAAAGTTTCTCAAAGTTAGCATTCCTATAGCTCCTAGAGTAATTAACATCAATACCCACCTACACTTTATCAGTTCTCATGAATTTTTTGCTATAACAAATAGCTTCAGTAACAAAAATTTAACACACAACTTTCTCTAAACACCCAAACAACCAACCACAAACAAAAAACAAAAAGCAAAAAGCAAAATTCAGATACCAAACATCACTTAAAGAGATTGAAGTTCCGACCTCTACAGTTCCGGGCCTCTCCTTACTCTGCTGCGGTTCGGACGTTCCCCAGACAGACTGAGGCGGAGCCGTGGTGGCGTAATAGTCGTCCTCGTCGTCGACATCGGCCCAAGATTTCGCGTTCAACGGGGCTGGGGCCCAAAACACCTGGGGCTCGGGCGCCTTGAGCTGGGCCGACTGGGCCTTGGAGATCCCTTTGCTCTTGCGGTCCTTATCGGACTTCTTCTTCTTCCTCAGAGTCTCGAGCGCCGCGAACACGTTCGTGTTGTTGATGACGAGCGAGCCATCGTCTCTCCTGCTTCCGCCCCCCACCATCGATGCGCAATCGAAGAAAATATGTGGAAAAAATCTTTGTGGGTTCAATTGAAAATTTGCAGAACTCTCTGGAAAACGAAATCAGCTAAATTTGTTTACAATTAGAGTTTCGAATTTCTGATAAGCTGAAACCAATCAATATTTTTATATGAAATTAAAAATTTCGGAAGTTAAATTGTATGAAAATATATATTGATCGCGGGAAATCGAAGAGTCTCGGAGATCGGAGACTTGTCCGCGATTGGGAGGGCTGGTGAAGAAGGTGAATGGGAAAGTAGGGTTTCCAGCAAAGGTCGATTGGGATTATAAGAGAGAAAGATGGAGAGGGAGCTATGGAGGATCAGAAGAGAGTCGGTTACGTTTTGCAAGGAAGTAGGGCTAATTTAGAGACTGGATAACGTAACGTAGTACGCAAAGAGGAGTTTATATAGGTGGCCAAGTTTTCTAGTTTTTACCAAACGGGGCTCCAAATTTTTGGATTTGCTAGTTTGGTACGTGGAGGTGAAATGTCAACTTTTTTTCATGTGTATTTCGTAAATTATAGAAATTATATAAACATATTTTTAATCTTTAAATATGACGGATTTATTTGTTAACAATAGGATTTTAATTGTGATAGTACCATTGAATATGCTTTTATGACATACGAATATGAATTAACTCATACTGGTGGTCCAATAGTAAAAAATTAAGTATGAAAATTGTAAATCCGTCATCTTAATATTATAGGCCTATTTTAATAGTTAGAACCATTTAATTTTGTTGCCTCCATTAAAAGATAGTCCTTCCAATAAATTAAATTAATAGGAAACTATTCCGTTATTTAAATAGTCACCATTTTAAAGATTTATTGAATATATAATATTCATCTATTTATTTACTTAAAATTTGATAATTTTCAATTTATTTAATTTTTTATAAAAATAATTTTTGAATATAAACTTAAAAAATTAAAAAATTCGAATCGTTAAAATACTATATAAAATAAAACTCATAAAAAATTCCTTGAATAAAATTATTTGAAAATCCCCCTAATGGAAGTGGCGTGATTAATATTATAGTCATACCATGTTTTGGGTTTATTAATATTTCTTTTATGGTTCGTTCATGTACTAAATAATTGAATGAAATCATGATATGATGCAATTTTTTACCTAAACATAATATCAACACAAAAAGTTCTACAAAATAAATACTCACCCCAAAATTCCCGTTGTTTCCATAATTTTTTTCATAGAATCGTGGCTTCATTCTAGTTAAAACACACCCGAAGCATACATTTGAAGTTCAGCCATATTCCTCTTTACAAGTTACAACACACCACAGATTAGAAATTGAGGGTATTTCAATACTAAATAATTCTCTGGTGCGGTTATGTGGATATCACAAATAATATACAGAGCTGGAACGTTTTGTATATCTTTCGCGATATCCTCATGCAATTAACCACACCAGAGCCTCACTGTTACAATACTTATGCTAGACCTTGCGATTCCAGAACAGCATAGTACAAAGAACAATACAAGAGCAGATAAATGAATAGTTTTCGCCAGTCATATCGTGCTCAACAAATTTTACAATTACATGTATCCGTTCCATGCATATATAATATACTACATTAGGCAAACATTTGTCAAGCAAAGGAGAACATGAAAAGAATAGAAAGAGCTTATCAACAGTAAAAATACTGAAAAAACATTTTCTTCCTTCTTTCCAATTGTCTCTGCAATGACTATGCCACAAAAAATAAGAAAACCATGAGGAAAAAAATTAATACAAAGAATATCTTGATCATCAGCCACCTATTAGATGATATGCTATTCAGATACTTGAGCAATTGACCTTGTGCACCTTCTACATTTGCCAATGTGTCGTCCATATTTTCATCAATCCTGCAACAAAATATACCATTATCAAAATTAAATCCATAAGTGTTACAGGACAACCATATCTGTTTTCTAGGTTCTACTTTCCAAACTACCATGTACCGGAAAAATAAATGCCCATAACTTCAGTTTTCAGAGAAACCTAGGCTTTTGTTCCTCAATTTCACACAAAAAGTAATTCCCCGTGACTATAGTAGTCATTGGAGAAATTCCCCACATATGCTCACAGACATAATAAGTTCTGCCATTAAACAATCAAGATTAACAAATTCCACAAACTTCAAATTATTTATTTAGTTTTACTAGACAACCTGGAAGCACAACTGAGAGTATAGATTAAAATTAAAAAAATGAAGGGAACAAGTAAAAATGAGATGAAATGTATATTCATGGCAACTGTACTAAATGTATGGATACTTGGATGATAAGCTACCCATCTTACTGCCAAACAAATGTTAAACTAGTGTACTATAAGCTACCTTCATTTTTCCATCTATAATCTGCATGAATGAATTGTCAGACCCCCACCCCCTCAGAGACTAACCACTCTATTGTGCAAAGCTTTAACCATGCTCTACAATAACTAATTTACTCAGCATCGTTCGACTAATTAATTATGTTTTGGGCTCAAATATATATCAGATAATTAGCTTCTTGCTCAGCTCATATTGCCCTCATACAATAGAATAATTTAACACAACATTGGCAGTTGAAGTGTGCGAAATACTGAAAATATAAAGTGAGCTATTATTAGTACTGCGTCTTCTTAGACACTGGCACCATATTCTTGTAATATACTGGAAATAGAGTGAAACCTGATGGCAATCTCCCCTTGCTGAGAAACCAAAGTCGCCAGCTGGTTGAAAATATTGCTCAGCTCATGAATAGTGGACTCGACATTTTGCAAAGCTTCAGCTCTGCTCTGCATGTAACTGTCTTGCAATGGAACCATCTCCTGTTGTTGCTGTTGCTGCTGAAGCAATGGCTGACTCTCCCCATCCATCTGCTTCCTGTAAAATTAGAAACAAAAGAAAAGTTTCACTATGATACAACCTCCAAATCTGATATCTGAATCAACTCATCTCATTAGTTTTGCCTTCATACGAGTTTCATATGAATTTGCAAGCCACACAACAGAAACAAATATCATAATCAGAACTTCTAAAATTAAAGTCCTAACATGAAGGATCAGACTGCATCTCCAAGTGTAGAACTGATTATGAAAAATAAATAAATAAGTTTAGAAGCCAATATTCTCATAAACAGAACTGATTTTCCAGAATCTTCAACAATCATAAGAAAAGAACAGAGACAGAGCAAGGTTGGTAATTTTCAGGATGTTCAAGAGAAAGAAAGGGTGCAAGCAGTTGTGACACTAATTGAAGAGAGAAGAAAAAAAATCAGAATTTAATAATGCAAAGTTCATAAAAATCTTTATAAAATGATACATAGAAACTCCAATGTTACTTCATAAATGATAAATCATAGCTATTAGGCATTTAGAGTGTTAAATTATGTTTTCAGTTTTACTAATATAATATTCCAGTATCAGTTATCAATAACTGACCAACAAAAAGTAAAAAGCTCTTACTTGGGGAACAACTGTGATGAAGATGTTGATCCATTAGCCCATGGAGGAGGGGCAGTTGAAGTTGAAGCACTAGAAGCTGACCTAGCAGCCAGTGGACGCTGACGAACAAAAGGATTGGCAGAATCCTTAGATGCAGTGGAAGAAAACAATTGTCTTCTATTCTCATGAACCTTCAAATTCTTCACGAAACCAACAAAAAAATTCATTAGTTTTATTAAAATAATCTAAGGAGCAGCAGTAGTAGGACAGCCTCTACTAAAATCACAAGCCTGACTGGACAGGCAACACCATTCAGCAACATTAGGCTTTACCTCGGTTCGCATGGTGAGGACTTCTTTAAACTCTTTTGTGGCACTCATTAGCCGATTTTTCAGGTCATCAACAACTGTAGTTGAATGACTAGTCGTGTCACTTGAAATATTCCCACTTTCATTTCTGGAGCTAGATAGGAGCTGAAGGTCTACCACTGCAGAGTTCAGTGCAGTAATATCCTGCTTGATAACTGCTGTCAGCTCCTGAATTTCCATGGTAGGATCATCAAAAACAGATGTCCTCTTTGCCACTACATGTCAAGTCAAATACATTCAAAATAAATAAATATTACCCAATAACAATACAACAGCAACATAAAAGCAACATTACATTATACTATCAGTCGTCATTCGTCCAAATAACTCACATTTAGCCAGCTTTCCAAGCTTCTGCGACGTCTGGTGTATCCCATACCCAATTTTGGAAGCCCTCTTATTGAACTCCGACTGAAGAACGACCATAGACCGCTGTTCCTCGGATTTTGATCCACTACTCGGCCCATTCAACCTCTGCCCTGGGCCTGATGAGAATGACTTCTTTAGCCTCTCTGCCACACTCTGAAACTCCTGCGTCCGATCCCGAAACGACGATTGTGCCGCTTTCGCATGCATTTTCCAAACCCTAACTTTTCAACTCCAAATTCTACAATAACATAACCACCTGCAACCGCAGAAATTTACTCCAACACTTAAATGCCTACTCCATTACATATACAATATATCCTTCATAACTATTAATCTACTCTTAATCCAATAAATTCAATTATTGCTATTTAGCCTAGTTGATACGAAATTTGATTACAATATCCTAGCAAAACCACCATTTTCTTTGCACTTCCCATCTATCAGAGCATCCAAACACTAAAAATAAAATCAAGACAAGAAATTGTGAAATTACCTCCACAATTGCGAGATCTGAAACCCCAGACCCGCGGAATCGAACTTTTCTTAGCAAGGTGAACAAGAACCACCAACTCGGAATTGAAGCTCGTAAAGAAGGTGAAACGCTGCGTCTGGATCGAGATCGCGCAAATGCTAGTGTGACTGTGTAAAATGATTAAGGGCAAAAATTGAAGAGGTTTTTGATGCGAGGTTGGATCTAATGGAAATTAATTCTCGAGGGAACCAGAAGGATTTTGATGTGGAGTTGTGTGACACGGATGGTTGTAGCTGGAATATGTTATTTACTGCATCATCGTCGTATTGGGTTTTTGCACGATGGTCCCTCTACTTCTATTTCATTCTCATTGTGCCATCAAAGAATAAGATTGTTGATTGTATGATCCACAACATTTTTTTGCTACAATCCATATCCTTATATTAAAAAAAGGTTCATACTTTAATGATAAAAATGATATGTTCAATCTATATTGGATTAATTTAATCATGATAATTCACAACAAATGCATTCTTTGTATGAACATAGTAAAACCAAGGAGCTCAAATAGCTTCAAATTTGCAAATCTAATGAGGCAAATTTGCGAACCTCATTTTATGAAAATGAAATCTCATACTCATTTATAAATTTCAAATTTGCAAAGTAAACGAGACAAAAAAAAAATCAAAAGTGAAGTATTTACCCTTGTCATATTATATTAATATTGAAAGTAATAATTCATTATTTGTTCTCAAATAAGACTTTAGTCGAGTGGTTAGACTCGTGTAGTATGGAGTTTGATTCCTCAAAGCTACATATCTAGTCGAGTGGCTTGTGATGAGTGAGGTGACGATAAAAATTATAGGTTTGAACATCCTTAACTCACTAAACCTTATGACATTAGATCATTTTTTTGTTTAATACATTAATTAAAATGATCAATCATTTAGGAATATGCTATTTGCATTAACTATTTCTCCTAACTATTATTTTCTAATTTATATGGCATTTATATGTTGGACTATAAACAAAATAATAGAAAACTAAAAAAGAAAAACATAAAGTCTATCAAATAAATTGATACCAAATAAGTTGATAAACAAAAATTGAAAAGAAGTAGTTAGGGCAATAAGAAATTTCCATCATTTTATTTGGTACATTGATTAAGATGATGAATCATTTTCTTTGGTACATTGATTGAGATAATACCCTAATAACCAATTGCTTATTTTAGTAATAACCTTTTGGGGATTTCGTAACTCTCATAATCAAGGCTTGTTTAGACATCTTAAAAACGATCTTAAAATATCTTTGAGTAGTGCTCGAGCAATTTTCAAATAAGTTTCAGGCCATATTAAATAGTGTCCGTAAGAGATTTAAGTACTACTTAAAAAAAATCAAGTACAACTTAAGAGTAAGATTTCTAAAACTCAAAAATATTGACTAAAAAATTATTATTATTATTATTTTTTATCAAACTAAAAGAGTCTTTCATTAATTCAAATTTTACTAGTTTTCAAAATTTCGTATTTACAAACCCTTTATAGAATGTATAATTCACCAACCTCTTTGTGACGAGGATGCATACAAAAATCTCTGGCTGCCACCCGGCAGTAGCTTACTTTACTTTTGTTGTTTCCTTTGACCACGTCACTCAGTTCGGTTACTACCTTACCCGCGTTGCTACAAGTGCCCGCTGGTGTGTTATGTACACGCGCTTCTCTTATTTCTCCTTTCAGTTCTCTGAGTTAGCGCATTACGAGCCACGTGTCGTTCTTTTGAGAGAGTTTGACAACAACAGAGAGCTTAGCGAGTGGCTCTGTGTATTTTCTTTATGGTGCCTCATACTCAAAGGCCAAATGGCATTTTCGATATAATTCAACAATAATACGCCGAGATTTTTAAGCCTTAAAACGACTCTTTTCGTTAATTACGAATTTCTCAAAATCATTTTACTTAACTATCATTCTCGCACACATCCGAAAACAAATATCAAATCTGAGCCGTCCAATGTTTTGGGTACGAAATATGACCGTCCATCATCACCTTCTTCGACACGAAATTGTTAATAACTAGCCGACTATGGTACAAATAGAACCACGGGAATTGAATTCCCACCTCGACCTCCCAATCGAACATCCCTGATATTGCCACGTGGCATTATCCAAAGGATTCGTCTATTTTTCATTTTGTTTTCGTTTTTTTTTTGTTATTTTCTATCAAAACCCTTACTCTCGCGGAACCAAAAGAAACCCTAGCTCTCTGCCCCTCTTACGGTAAAAAAAAGGGGAAATTCAACAATTATCGAAAATTAAATTCGAAAATTGGGGAATAAAATTAGGGTTTCAAATCAGGAGGCCTGGATTCGAACCCTAATTCATGCTTCGTGTTTGTGATCGTCACGATTCGTTCAAGGAACCGATGATTCGTCCTATTTCGGTTAAGGTACGCATGTGTTAAGAGTTATTCATTTTAAATTTTGATTAATTTCTTCCCAGTTGTGGGAAATGATCTGAATGCATGAGGAATAGGGTGTGATCGCTTGGTTTTTGGGCTTTATTTGAGGGATATTTTGTGATTTTTGGCTTGTTTCGGTGTAACAGATCTGAAAAATGCGTAAGGGGCATGTATGATGGAATGTGAAAATTGGGGCTTCTCGGTTTGGGTGTTTGGATTGAGGTATTGTTGATGGAAAATAGAGTAGAAAACTCACATGGCGCTGAAATTCCTAAGAAATCGAGATCTTTGGATCTTAAGAGTTTGTATAAATCTAAGATTACAAAAGAGGTCCAAAACAAGAGCTTGAAGAGAAAAGGTAGTGGAGAGGATGGTGATGAGAACAGAGACAAGAAGAAGAAGAGTAGGAAAGAGGTGTCTCTCAGTAGTTTGAAGAATGTTAATACTAGTAGCAAGAAGAGTTTAGATAAAGTGTACCATAGTGGGTTGAATTCTGGTTCACATGATCCAGAGGCGTTAAAGTCTGGGTCAAGTCAGAAATTGGATAGCAGTAGTGGGTTTAATGGGGTTTCATCACTTAGTTTGGAGAATAATGTTTTTAAAATCCCGAGGCGTAAGCGGGGTTTTGTGAGGCGAAAGAAATTTGAAGGTGGTCAGGTTTTGAAGCTGCCAGACCAGTCTGCGGTGGGTCTTGTTGATCAGAATCATCAGGTATCTAAGTTAAATGGTGATGATTTGGATACTCAAGCTGAGTCCTGGAAGGTTAAACGAAAGAAAGGTCTTGATGATTTTAAGGAAAATATAAATAGTGAGTCGAATTCAGCTCCACATGCTAAGAAAGAAGATGTTCAGGCAAGTCAGCTGGTTGTAAGCAATGGTGATTCATCTTTGAAAAAGTCACGGAGGAATCGTAGAAAAAGGAAGGATTTGGCAACTGATAGTAAAAGTGCTGCAAAGGAAGCTGAGCCTTCAGTTGATATTTCTACTAAAAAGTGCCATGATTCACAAGAAGATGAGGAGGAGAATCTTGAAGAGAATGCAGCAAGGATGCTTTCATCAAGGTTTGATCCAAGCTGTACTGGGTTTTCTTCAAATAATAAGGCTTCTGCATTGCAATCTGAGAATGGATTGTCTTTTCTGTTATCTTCTGGCCAGGATTTTGATAGTCATAGATCAAAGTCGGTTTCTGGTTCAGAATCTCTGTCGGTTGATAATTCTGGCAGAGTATTAAGGCCGAGGAAAGAGCACAAAGAAAAGGGACATTCTAGGAAAAGGCGCCACTTCTATGAAGTTTTCTTTGGCAACTTGGATGCTTACTGGGTATTGAACCGGAGAATTAAGGTCTTCTGGCCTTTGGACCAAAGTTGGTACTATGGCCTTGTTAATAACTATGACAAGGAAAAAAAACTTCATCATGTTAAATATGATGACCGGGATGAAGAATGGATTGACCTTCAACATGAGAGGTTCAAGCTCTTGCTGCTTCCTAGTGAAGTTCCTGGTAAGGCAGAACGGAAAAAATCAGTGCTGCGAAATAGAATTTCTGATGAGAGAAAAGGAAACCTGAAGCCCAGAAAAGAAAAAAAAAAGAGAGACTTGACTTCGGAGGACGATAGTTGCATAGGCAGCTATATGGACTCTGAACCCATTATTTCATGGTTGGCACGATCTACCAGTCGGATTAAGTCTCCTTCCTGTTCTGTGAAGAAGCAAAAAACATCTGGTCTATCTTCAAATTTTGTGCCACCATCATCTGACAAAGCAGTCTCTGTACTTGGGTGTTTTGGTGATGGTTCTTTTAGAAGGGATAAAAATAAAATATCTCGTAATTCTGGCAGATCATCTGATGTTACGAGGCAAGAGAAGCCTGCCTCAGAAGGCACCACGTGCTCCAAAGATGGCAAAAGGCCTATTGTTTATTTTCGAAGGCGGTTTCACAAGACTGGCTCTGAATTGTCTCACACATCCAAGCAGAATCATGCCTTCATGAGTGAACTTGATTCTATTACTTCTTTTTCCCCTGTTAAGGAGATCAGGGACTTGGAAGAGCCAGATGATTTTCTGGGAAGGTTGGATCCCAATGGGCCATTGTGGTCTATTGATGACGATGGGTTGCTAAAATTAACTCTTCCACGGATAGATTCAGGGAAAGTTACATTTGAATTAGGCCTTCCAGTACATTCAGTTATTAATGTTTCTTTTGGAGTAGATAGGTATCGGTTGTTTCATGCTGCAATACTGCTTCAGTATGGTACAGTGGTGAACGCGTGGCCAAAGGTTCATTTGGAGATGCTTTTCATTGATAATGTAGTTGGACTGAGGTTTCTCTTGTTTGAAGGTTGCTTGAAGCAGGCTGTGGCCTTTGTTTTTCTTGTTCTGGCATTATTTCATCACCCTAAAGAACAGGGTAGGTTTATTGATTTCCAATTACCAGTAACTTCAATCAGGTTCAAATTCTCCTGTTTTCAGCATCTTCGAAAGCAACTTGTGTTTGCATTCTATAACTTCTCTCAAGTGAAGAATTCAAAGTGGATGTACCTAGACTCTAAACTTAAGAGGCATTGTTTGCTCACCAAGAAACTGCCTCTGTCTGAATGCACCTATGATAGTGTTCAGGCACTTCAAAATGGAACAAATCAGTCACCTTTTATGTCTCTTTGTGGGCAGCCCTCTGTCAAGGTATTTGTTTTGTGTTTTCTACATGTGCTGAAGATGGTTTTGTGTTTTAACTGGATTTTTTTGCCTTCCCTCTTGTGTAGATAATTAGCTTCTAGATAGGCATCAAATAATTATTTATTGTTCTTCAATTTATTTGTATTATGAAGGTATTCACTTCTATGATTTTGCCACCAACCAGGGTACACGGAGGAGGTCCAGGCAGGGTATCAACTTCATGGGTAGTTCCAGGGAATCTACGTTTGTAAATATCAGTAATTCTGCTTCTCATTCTGATGAGCTTCTCAGGAAACTTCCTCCACTCGCTTTATCTTTTACTGCTGCACCTACTTTCTTCCTTAGTTTGCACCTGAAGCTGCTTATGGAACATTGTGTTGCTAATATCTGCTTTCGGGACCATGATTCAATGGAGCATATAAGAAACTCAGGCAGTATGTTGGCAGTTGACTGCTCTAGTTTTGAGGACCTTCCCAACAGAGGTTCAGAAAATACTCTTGAGAACAATTTGAAGGCAACATCAAGTGACGCTACTTCTGACGGGTCATGTGCTAAACCAGAACCAGAAACTGCTCTTTCTGTACACAGTGATGGAGGTTTGATAAAGTCATCTCAGCATTACCAAAATGGTGCTCTTGTGGTTCCTGGAACCTCCATTGGTACTGAGGTCCCTGGAAAGACTGGAACTGATGCCATTTTTCAGTTGAAGGTGTGGCAAAGCAACCATCCTGCATCGGATCAATGTGCTTTATTATCAAGGCCTTTGGTTGACAGGGGCAAGTCTGATACTGGTCCCCATACTTTTACGAATGGTCTTACTGTTGAAATTCCATCTTTTGACCGATTTGAGAAGCCTGTGGATGGGGAGTTACAAAGTGCTCCCCAGCCTTCAGATTTTTCTTTTAATATGAGTGGTAGCATTTTTGCCAGCCCCAACCCCACTGCTCCCAGGAGTACAGGGCACCGAAATAGAAATAGTTCATCATCATTTGGAAGCCTCTTACATGGTTGGTCAGATGGAAAGGCCGACCTTTTCCATAATGGTTTTGGCAATGGACCTAAGAAGCCCCGAACTCAGGTCTCATACTCGTTGCCTCATGGAGGTTTTGATTTCAGCTCGAAGCAAAGAAACCTTCAAAAAGGGCTTCCTCATAAACGAATTAGGAGAGCTAGTGAGAAGAGGTCGTCTGACATTTCCAGAGGTTCCCAAAGAAAATTGGAGATGTTATCGTGTGATGCAAATGTGTTAATCACTGTCAGTGACAGAGGGTGGAGGGAATATGGGGCACATGTTGTATTAGAGTTTTTTGATCACAAAGAGTGGAAGCTTGCTGTGAAACTTTCAGGGACTACAAAGTATTCTTACAAGGCACATCAATTTTTGCAGCCTGGGTCAACAAACCGCTATACTCATGCTATGATGTGGAAAGGAGGAAAGGATTGGATCTTGGAGTTTTCAGATAGGAGCCAGTGGGCCCTTTTTAAGGAGATGCATGAAGAGTGTTACAATCGGAACGTCCGTTCTGCTTCAGTAAAAAACATTCCTATTCCTGGTGTCCGCTCAATAGAAGAAACTGACGAGAATGGAACAGAAATATCATTTCTTCGCAGTTCTGCTAAGTATTTCCGGCAGATAAAAACAGATGTTGAGATGGCTTTGGATCCATCTCGTGTCTTGTATGACATGGATAGTGATGATGAGCAGTGGATTTCGAACTTCCAAAATTCTTCAGAAGTTGACAACAGTAGCTCATTAGAGATCTATGAGGAGATGTTTGAGAAGACAATGGACATGTTTGAGAAGGCTGCATATACTCAACAGTGTGATCAGTTCACATCTGAAGAAATAGAAAAGCTCATGGCTGGACTTGGGCCCATGGATGTGATTAAACCCATTTACGAGCATTGGCGGCAGAAAAGGCTCAGGAAGGGAATGCCTTTGATCCGGCATCTCCAGGTACTTTCTGAAGCTCGTGTATTATGTGCAATATCTTCACCTTTTAGGTGTAGGATCACAACTTTTGTGGTACTATATTTTAATAACAAGGTAGTTAGGATAGCACGCCATTCCCAGGTAGAACTGTTCTCAGTTTATCAAAGTACTTGGTTCTGCTAATCATTTCTCTTTGTACTTTCTTTGGTATACGTTATGTAGTTTCTTTCCTCATCTCCTGTCTGTATTAAGTACAAAGTTCTCTCGCTCTCTCTCTCTCTCTCCCTCTCCCTCTTCTTCCCCCTCCCCCTCCCCCTCTCTCTCCCATTCCCTCCCTCCCACCCTCTTCCCATGGTTTTGCTTCTTTGCACACCCAGTTTTACTCCCACCTGGTTTCCTCACTAATTTATTTATCTGTAAAATTTATTCATCATGCATATAGATAAGCCTGTTCAAGGAAGATTTGACGCTCACCAGATCATATTCTTGCTTAACCTCTTTAATTCATTTTTTTATTGCAAATATCAGACCACCAATTTACCGTTGCCATAATTCTTGTAATTTTGAAACTTTGGATCTTGTCAAGGTGGTACTTTATTCTGGATCATCTGTCTTTTTGTTTGTTGTTCATCTGATTGCATAACATAAATTTTAATTTTTTTTTTCAGCCACCGTCATGGGAAAGGTATCAACAAGAAGTGAGAGAGTGGGAGCAAGATATGATCAAAATCAATGCAACCCTCCTCAATGGATCTCATGAAAAAGTTGCACCAGTTGAGAAGCCACCAATGTTTGCTTTTTGTCTGAAACCACGGGGCCTGGAAGTCCCTAATAAGGGATCAAAACAACGTTCACAGAAAAAATGTTCTATTTCTGGACATGGCAATGCCATGTTGGGGGATCAGGATGGTTTCCATGCTATTGGTAACTTTCTTTACCTATATTTAATACTTGAATTGTTATCTTTTCCTAAATGCAATTGTTGACTAATTTCATTTGCAAGTATCTTTCTTTATTGGGTTTTATTCTTCCTCCAGGAAGGAGATCAAATGGGTTTGCTTTTGGTGATGAAAAAGTTGTGTATTCAGGCCATAACTATGAATCTTTAGATGACTCCCCATTGTCTCAAACATCACCTAGGGTATTTTCACCAAGGGATGCAGCTAGCATCTTGATGAGCAATGATGGGTTTGAGAGGAATCATCTCCACAGACTTCACAGAAGCAAGTCAAAGAAATATGGGACAATTGTATCTCCTGTTGAGTCCCAGATGGTGTCTCCATACAGTCATAGAGTGGTACGAAACAGAAATGGAGTTCATCGATGGAATATGGATTTCCCTGAGTGGCAAAGCCAGCGGTATTATCAACAAGATGGGTCTCAAAGGCACGGAATGGGACAGTTAGATGGTCCTGATCTTGAAGAGTTCAGGCTGCATGATGCATCTGGTGCCGCTCAGCATGCACACACCATTGCTAAACTTAAGAGAGAAAAAGCTCAGAGATTGTTTTACAGAGCAGATTTGGCAATTCACAAGGCTGTGGTTGCTCTCACGACTGCAGAAGCGATGAAAGCTTCTTCGGAGGACTCCAGCAGTGATGGGTAGAGCAACACATTTAAATGTGAGATGTCAGAATGGAAATTCGCCAATCCCTTTCGGCTCACTGTTCTGCAGACAATGTTTTTGGTGGAATCGATCTGGTTCTACTTTGTCAATAGTGGTGGCTTTTTTTTTTTTTTCTATACAATAGGGAAATTCTAACATGAGAGCCGTGAACAGTAAGAGTGGGGAAGAAATTATTGCTCCGACGCCGCCCGACTTCCTGATTCTTCTACTTGCGCGATTTTTTACCAGCATGAGGTCTGTCTTCTCAGTTCAGTGCAATTGTTTGTTGTACTGGTCCTGCAGGTTAGGGGTGTATGAAATTTTGGCTGCCAATCAATCTCATTGTACAGATCTGTTCTTTTTTCCTTTCTTCTTTTCCCCCCATAACCTCACACTTTGAAGTGTTCAGTATTGAAGGAGCAGTTTGCCCAAATAATACACCACTTGGAAAAAGGAATGGCTCTTTCCTGTTAAAAGCTAGCTTTACACGATACACTCATACTTGGTGAAAATGCGTGACACCTGATTCAACAGACTCATGAATTACACTATTTGACATTAACGATGCATGCAAACAAGTATTACTTCATCAACCATTCAATTTGCAAACGATTAGAGGCCAATTGTAAAAACTATACGTATGTCTGGAAATATATTGTTCCATTTTGTTGTTGCATGCATGATCACGATCTTCAAATGCATTTTGGCGGTCTACAATGGTCCAGAGTGTCGTAAGAAACTAATCAAACTATATGCCTTTTTAAATCATTTTATCGAACACATTGTCCCTAACTCTAAGGATGACAGATTTCAAAAGGTTGGAAGGTCGAAGGTTTCGATACCCATACTCTAGGTTTAATGAATCTTAGATTTAAATTTTTATCGTCCAAACTACATGGTAAGTACTGCGAGCTCCAGATTGTGATGGGAAATCAACATGCAAAATGATGAAAGGTCAAAAGTCCTAATAACCATACTTTAGGTTTAATGAATCTTGCATTTCAAAACTTGAGTTCTTAGACTCGGTACAGAATAGAGCAAGTATGAGATAAGTTGCAAATGCAAATTCAAATGTCTTATTTAACCTTTTTTCAAGTGGTGATTTCACTTAATATGTATAAAAGCTTAGCATTTAATTAATATTAGCTTTTTGGCACGTCTTTACGCACATGTCAATGAGACTTTCTAATTATAATTTTTTTTAATTATTTAGTTTTATTTATTCTTATTAATTTTTTAGCTAATTATTTTTAAAAAATTTGGAAACTTTGATAATTTTATAGCTCTACTGCACTTTGTTCACCTAATAAGGTGGTGGAGTGTTTTTGTTTTAAAGGCTTAAATTTTACATTTGTACACTTTTTTTTATTAAGTTAGTTTTCATTAACTCTTTGATTTAGTAAAAGGTATTTTGGAAAAACTATAATTTGGCCAAACTTGTAACATCAAATTGTTCTCATGAATTTATAATATTAAAGATACAAGTATTTGGATTAAACTCCCCACTTAAGAAATAAAAAAATTAAAAAAAACCAATGCAGATAAAAGGATCATCAAATGATGGAGTGGATATTTTTGTTGTTAAATATCTTCCAACACCGTTCAAGAATCAGCATAAACGGCTATTAAACGGTCACATTACCGTTATAACCGGCAACTTTCCCTCCCTCCCTTTCACCTATTTCCCGCCTCCCTCTCTCTCTAGACGACTTTTTCGCACAAATGTTCGATTCCAAATCTACGATCGATTCTCTGCACCGTTTTTCATCTTCATTTTCTCTCTCTCGGCTGCCAAGGGTTTCTCTTTGCATGCTTCTTAATGCGGACATCGATATAATCTACACTGGTTCTATAATAAGATTGGTTTCCTCCTGTAATTTTCTGTTTGCTTGGTGAGAAACTTGTGGAAAGAGTAAAGGTTGCCTTTTTCACTTTTGTTTGATTCATTTTGATCGGATATGGATAGTAATTGGAATGAAAAATGGTTTATGTTAAGCTTAGCGGTTGAGTTGGTTGCTGCAAAAATCACTTCTCCATTCCTTTTTTGTTCAGGTTTCATAATTTTTGAAGAAATGAATCGGTTGAAGGAAGATGAGAAAATCGAAAGAATAATACGTGGTCTTTTGAAACTTCCCGAGAACAAAAGATGCATCAATTGCAATAGTTTGGTACCACATTTCTTCTTCAGCCATTTTCCTATCTCTTTGGTTTGTTCATTGCTGTATGGCTTCACATACAAGTTCAAATAAGGGATAGCAGCAAAACCCAATATTTGTTATTTTCTGCAAATTAATATTTCAATCCGTAAATGCATATGTGTTAGATTGCTTTATTGCATTTTAAGTGACACTCTGCTTAGGAAGATCTATGAGAACCTACTTGTGCAAAGATAAGATATATATATATATATATATGGTTTTGTGAAAAAATTAATTATCTTTTGGTGGAAAGTATAGTTTCGTACCTTTTCTATTACAAACAAATAGCATTATTCTAAACTTGTATTCTTTATGCAGGGACCACAATATGTTTGCACAACATTCTTTACATTTGTTTGTACAAATTGTAGTGGAGTACAGTAAGTATTGATATCTGATTTACACCCACGGCCTCTCCATGATGCTCTTCCTTTCTAAAGTTTTCCTATTCTTGTTGTGATGGATGTGATGAGCATAAGTTCTGCATGGCATAATTTTTATTTTGTATTTTATCAGTGCTGACCAATTAAAATGTTCAATCTTCCAGTCGGGAGTTCCCTCACCGAGTAAAATCAGTGTCAATGGCTAAATTTACTGCAGAAGAAGTTAGTGCTCTTCAGGCAGGGGGAAATGAGGTGAGCTTGCATACTCATTGGTCTCACTATTGTTCTTTCTCATCCACTATGTATGTATATTTTGTTCATTGCCTGACTAAAATGTTCATTTACAGCGAGCAAGACAAATTTATTTTAAAGAATGGGATCCTCAATACCATTCTTACCCTGATGGCAGGTGATTAAGCATCTCTCTTCTATTAATGTGGGGTCATTCATATAGGATTGTCTTCTGATTCACATACTTTCCTCCAGTAATATTCCAAGACTCAGAGATTTTATCAAGCATGTGTACTGTGATAGAAAATACACTGGTGAGAGGAATGTTAACAGGCTCTCAAAGCTGCGATTGGTGAGCTATACATTTATTTCATGCTTTCCCATTCAACATATTTCTATTTCATATTATATTAGTTTTGTCATGCGGTGAGATTGGCCATTTCTGATTTGCATGCAATATCAACAACAGCAAGAACAAATATGGACCTCCTTTTAATTTTTGTGATGATGGGTGGGATGTTTGTGAGTTCTGTTGGGTGCTTCTAGTTAAAGCTGCTTTCTTGTGTTAAAGAATCTTGTTCATTTTATACAGAGTGAGGAGTCCACTGAAAACAGGAAGCTTGGTGCATATCTTGGTGGATCTAGGAGCTCCCATGATGAGGACAGGTATTCTATTCAAGGATCTAGTCCTGGTGGAAGAGGTGCTGACAGAAATTTAAGATATTATTACGATGAAAGAAGAAGTCCTCGATATTCTCAAGAAAATGAAAGAAATGGTGGTTTCAAGAGAGTTCCTATCCGTTTTGAGGTTGTTGATAACAGGATTCGGGAGGAGAGACTCGGACGCAGTAGATCCTTAACTGCAGAATCCAAGTCCCAAAGCAGTGGATCTTACAAGTCCCAAAGCAGGTCACCTGACAAGAAAAAGAAGATGGATAGGTCCCATGCCCCTGTTGTACGGCCCGTTAAAGAAATACTAGGGGAGAATGTGCTTCCTCTACGGGTTGGTGAAATTTCTATAGCAAATCAGAAGGATGCTGGTGGTTCTGCTCATAACCAGGTGGGTAACTGCTACATTATGATGGATCTTTATTTTGAGTATAGGTGTTTCTTTTGATGTGTTGTAATGTACTTTTCCTTCTTGAGACCCATTATTATTATGTGTGTTATTATTTCCTTTTAGCACTTTTTAAGCAAGTTCTGTTTTCTTTATGTAATTTATTTTGTTTCTTGAGGAGTCAGATAAGGTGTCCTCTCCTATAGAATTTTTTTTTATGTGGATGTAATTTTCAGTGGTGAAATGGATGTTAAGACCCTAATGAGCTCTCCCTACTCTATATGTCTCTAGAGAAACATAATAGCAGTATGATCATAAACTTCTTTAGATGTAGTGTTGTCCTTTGGTTGTACTCTTGTTTGGTATCAACAAGGGGGAAAGTACCTTTTTGTTAGAATTAGCCACTTTCATACGAACACATTGCAAAATGTCATGCCTCTGCAAGGATTTTCAGTGACATTCATTTCCCCTTTTTTTCTATTGTTTTTAGCTTGAATTATGTTTGTTAGAATATAAAATAATTGCTGGTTCACATATTCCTAGCTACTTAAGCTTTCTGGTTGAATACTTCAATATATACCATGATAAACTTTTGTTGTTTTACCATTGTTCCAAAAGGCTCAAGCTGTTAGGATGTGGTCCGACAATTAGGTATATTCTAATACCCCACACACGTGGGCCTATTGACATTGAGAGGTTGCAACTACAAGGATTCAAACTTAGTATCTCTCACTCTATTACCATGATAAAGTTTTCTGGTTTACCACTACTCCAAACAGCTTAAGTTGTTAAGTGGAGAGACTCATTAGGTATATACCGTCATTAGACAGTTAGCCCAACCAATATGGACTAGTGCTCATCATTCCCCATCACATGGACCCCTCTTTTGGAAAAGTGTGCCCTCTTTTCGTTGATTTGGGGTTCTATGTGTAGTCCTTATTAAGGTGACCTACAGTTGGTGACTATGATGTCATATTGAAGTATCCAATTCAAAAGTTTAAGCTGTTAGTGTGTGAGTCAACAATTATTTTGCATTAAAACAAGAAAAAATGTTATATTCTACCAGGATAAAAAATGAGGTCCTAAATTCAAATCTCTGCAACTACAATCTCCCAATTTATGTTTGTTAATTCCACGTATTGGGCTCTTTAATGGTGTGGAGTAGAATGGGAATATTAGAATGTAAAATAGGAAGCCTACTGTTTTTATACATGAAGTTCTCAAGAAAAATATGTATTTATAGTTTGTGGTTTTCTCTGCAGAAAATCAAATCTACCAGTGGCAATTCTGGGAACGCAGCAGAACATAAAATAGGAAATGTAGAAAGCTTGATTGATTTTAATTCTGATCCCGAGCCCCCACATGCTGCAGAAAATTCACAATTGCAGCAAACACCTCCACCCAATAATGATAGCAACTGGGCGTTGTTTGAATCATCTACAAGGGAGAACGCATCTCAGGTTCCAAAACTAGATACTTTGGAGTCTTTGCTATTTGAATTATCAGTCCACTCATCTGTACCTGCAATTAATGCATCTGAGGCAACACGCAATGTCGATGCTCCCGCAACTTTGTGTACAAACAACACGCCTGCAGATCCCTCAAATGTGTGTACAAACAACACGCCAGCAGATGGTGTTGCCCCACCTGCAGCTTTAGTGCAGATGCCAACATTACTTGATGGTGTTAGTGCTTCTACACCTACATCAACTAGTACCACTGTGCCGGCACAACCTTGTAATGCAGGTCCTTTGCTGGCTCTACCTGCTAGTGGTGTTGACATCACTGTAAATGTTACTGATGGGCAGCACTTACCAAGTATGCAGCAAGATCAGTCTTCTCTATCCTTTGCTGCAGATATCAGTTCTACTTCACAACATGCCATTACTCCAGTTGGAGCTTCAAATGGTGAGGTAAGATAAAATGTCGTTTTCTCTTTGTTAAATATTGAAAGTTCAGTTTTTCAATCGCTGATTATTAAGTATTCTGAAATTCGCAAATGTCAATGGTGCTGTTTTATTATTTCAGAGTTATTAGTTTCTCTTTCTCTTATCTAGTTAATTCCTTTGTTGCTTCATGTACATCTACATCCAAAGACTTTGTCACTGGCATCAAAACCACAAGGATCTTTCGGTATTTCAGCTGAAAAACCATCTCAATCTGTGTTCAAGCCAGCTGAAGATGCCAGCAGTGGAGCTGGATCCCAATCTCTTCCTGTGGAAACAAAATGTAGTATGAGAAGGGAACTTCCAGCGGTATGTAATTGTCTTATGTTCCTTATATTATTTCATAAAACTTTTCTGGTGGTTATCTTAAATTATATCTCTGCAGGACCTTTTCACTATGAGCTACTCATCAATCCCTGCACAAGGTTCAGGTAGTCACACTGCTCCACCTAATGGAATGGGATTCAACATGCAGTATTATCCTCACGCAACGGTATATAATGCATACAAAATAATCAAGCTGATATGCTCTGTCTTAAAATATTGTTTAATAATTAATATATGCAGGTTATTGATATGTTATTTTCATATACAGCCTGTTCCTGCATTTCCAGGTTCAGCAAAACCAACAAACCCGTTTGATCTTCTAACTGATGCAGAAAAAAGCGTAGTACATTCCACACATGTATGCACAACATTCAAACTGATATCTTGTACTGGGATTATTTTTATTCTGTTCTTCTTCTTTTTTCTTACAAAGTTTTTAAAATTTTTGCTCTTTTTTGTTGACTTTCCATACTGTTCACTTGTATATCTTTTTCTTCTAAAGAAACAGAAGTTTCAATCAAAGCTAAGAAATTTAGTTTTAACCTTCAAATTCTGTATTATTTTTGTTGTAGTTTCCTTCCATGTCATCATTGCAAGGAGCTCTGCATAGTGGGGTAGTACCTCCAGGTTTGATACATACTTCCAGCCTTCCTGCACAATTCAAGGCACCTCAAACTCCAACTAATGAGTCCATGATGCCTTCACAGTCAGCTTCCTTCGCCACTGCTTTCGATCCTAGTAAATTCATTTTGTTATCATCTATTTCTTGTCAACTTTGCTTTCTTGTCTTCTAGTTTTGTTTATGTCATATATACTCATCTCAGGAGCATACATGGGGCAGCAATTACATACTAATATGCAATCTTTAAGGTAACTTATTGTTTGTGGCAACTTTTTTTTTTGTACAATATTATCTGGGCATAAGTCCTGCTCAAATATTTATGAAACATCACGGACCTGGTTTTTTATGCTTGACATATACAGAACACTACTTGTTAACTAAGGACTTTGGTTGGTTTCAAATTGACCACAGAGGTTTGGAGGTTATGCCTGTTGAAAGAGAGCAACCTGCAATGTTTTGAAATTCTAATTTTCTGAATCTCTTTTGTGTACAAAAAGGGAGGAATAGACAATTGAGAAAGTTGAAATGTGTGGAATAAAACATGGTCCATATATATAGATGGCAATACTTTTCAAACTCTAGGAAGGGTGCCCTCCTAATTCAGCAAAAGAGCTAGAAAAAAAAATCTTGGGGGGCCATATGAATTTTATCAAAGTTGAAGGGGGGCTAATATACATTAATTATCTGGGGGTACCACAAAGGAAAATGACATGGAACTTAATAACTGAAGGGGGCCATTGCCACACACCCCCCAAACCTACTGTCAAATTTGTGGTTACTGCAGTAAAAACATTTGCCAACATATTTAGCAGAGCATGCTATTTCATTCACACCAATTGTTTACATGAAAACTACATGTTTTCTAAAACCTGACATTTAATTTAAGTGTCATGTAAATATCACGTTGGGCCTAACCTACAAAAATGAATTCATTTCTTAAGCCTTTGAACTCTCTCTCTCTCTCTTTCTCTCTCTCTCTCCGTGGTGTATATGTAGATGATTGGATGTGTTAATGTGCATGTTATGAGCAATTCTAACTGACAATTAATTTCTTAATTTTTTGTCCACTATCATTACTGCAGACCACAAGGAGTTGGAGGCTTTAGCAGGGACGAAGCTATTTTTGGCGCCTTAACCACAACGCAGCAACCATTTCAGCAACCAAGTATCGGACACTCAGCACGCAGCAACTCAGATACTTTTTCTTCACCGAGAGGAAATCCATTTGGATAGATGAAAGCTTCTTTCTTCCTTTCTAACATTTTCAGGAGGAAGAAGTCTGCATGCTTTCTGGTCAAAGATCAAGTGTAATTAGTAATAGAGATACGACTTTGTATAATATCACATCCTACAGTTCCATTGGGGTCCAAGCTGACTTTCCAAGATCAAGGTACTCTGCTACTCTCTTGTAAACATCTTGTCACCATAGAACAGCTCACTCTTTTGTAAACTATAGGACCATTACTATAGGTCCTCTATGACCAAGATTCTCTAATATTGCATGGGATTAGAATCCCATACCCATTTTCAAGTTTCATTCCCGCCAAACAAACAGGGACTTTATGTATTGGAAATTGGAGATGCTGTCTTGTAATTAAAAAAACACTGATAGAAACATAATGCATGACATCATTATATTTGTATATGACTTTTAACATGAGCTATATCTTTTGGGTGAGGTTAGGAGCCTCGTCATTCAGCCCTTGTTTTGAGTTTGTACTATAAGAGATTTGGTTGGAAATCAACATATCTCTGGAGTCTCTCTCTCTCTCTCAATCTCTGGATAAATAAGAAAGCTATCATAAAGAAAAAACCATTTATAATAGATAAATACTCCTCAAGCCACCGTGAAGGTGACACAAAGAGAAGCTGAAACAAAATTACAAGAAAAATGGAAAATAGACACATTCTATCACACACAAACTGTGCTTTTCTCTGCATGTGCAATACAGTATACACCAAGCCACAACACAAAAGGCCATCCTGAACTTACTCAAAAGGCCCTTCAGATGCCTCGCTTGAAACACTCAGCTTCGACACGGTTTTGTCCCACACCAGTGCTACACCATCCTTACACATATAGTGTCTTAGCCTGAGAAGCAAATGCACAACAATCCCACACACAAACCCAAGCATTGTGTCTGATCCCACAAGAGAAACCACAGTGCAAATGAGCACAACAAATGAATCCTCCACAGATTTCATGTTCTTGGAAACCATGGCAAGCTCTATCCCCGCAAAGAAGAGCATGACCCCCAAAAACCCAACTGGGAATTGGTTCAAAATTTTGACCAAAGAGGTCCCCAAAGCCAAGCCCAACACCAACTTGGCTGCACCCAAAAGAGCCACACACCCACCACTCCTCCCACCAAACCTATAGTGCCCAGCAAGTCCACCAGCCCCATGGCAACATGGCATGGCCCCAAACCAACACCCCACCACATTCATCAGCCCAACAGTCACAGCAAGCAATGTGGCTGAAAAGCCCTTTTCTGGGAAAAGGTCAGATGACAATTTGCACACAGCAATCACTGAGTTCAATATTGTCAATGGAAGCTGAGGGATTGTGCCTTTTATAAACCCTTCCTTCCAAGCATGCCTGGACAGCTTCACAACCCGAATAGATGACGGCCCGAAAGTGACGTCTTTCACCACCTCAGGCCTCCTTACAAATGCCAAGATCACACCCAACAAGAATATCAAAAATGCTGTGGGAAGCAAAGCCATTATGTTGCTCAATTTTCTCTTGTAACTAAGCCTAATAATTTGGTCTTCACTATTAGTCTCAGTAACACTTTTTTGTTGTTGTTGATGAGCACCACCTGCACCATCAACAATAACCACAAAACAAGCACACAAAATGGCCAACACCAACCCATCAAGACCAAGCCACTGCCTGGCCTCCCTAGACTTTGCCTTGGGAAAATCCTGCACTTTTTGTATGTAATTCACTGCACTCAATGAAAATGACAAGCCCTGTGCAAGCTGAATCCCACTAACAACAGAAAGTGGGACTAATTTGTACACCAGCTGCATTAAACCTGTGACACCCAAAATTAACATAATAGTCCCGGTACAAATTCCGGCGGCCATGATCTCCGGGACCCCAAAATCTCGCCCGTTGGCCAATGCCACTGCCACAATGGACTTCATGGGCTGGACTGGCATCGGGACACCATATATGGCACCACCAACAATGTTGTAGACCCCCGTGAAAATCAATGTTGTACCAACGTTAAGGTCCTTAGCTAAAGCCAAGGCCAAAACTATAGGTATATATGTGCCTAAGTCCCCCATTGCTCCATTTAATTCTGCCCATTTGGAGCGTATGGTCAAATTGGTTCTCACTTGTATGAAATTGGATTTAAAAATGGAGATGGGTGTGTCATGAGTGGCCTGATCGGATGAGGTCTCTATGGGTTTGTTTTGTTGTGGGATTTGGAGCATGTGGTGGGTTTTCTGCTCCATTAGTGTTTTTGTGTGCTCACTTAGAAATTAGAATATAGTTTGGGGTGTTGTGGTTTATATAGGAATAGGATAATAGGAATGAGGTAAAACTAAAATGTCCCTTTTCCAATTGACGAGTCGTTCGACTCTCCTTTGGCAATGGATGTAAGAACGTGGATTAAACCTCTCCAACTCAACTCATTTATATATTTAAATGCCTTATTATTTTTATTGGTGAGATTTTCTTTAATGTGGAATAAAATATGTGAATTATTATGAATTATGAATGAACGGTTAAATACTTGACGTTATATGTTGAGCGTTGAAATGCTTTCTCACATTATATATATTACCACTGAGGCGTCACCAAAGTTTTAAAGATGCTCATGTGGGTTTACTTTCTAATTATAGGGCTTAAATTGAATTGACAGACTATAAAAATCATATTGATTCAAGAAAAAAACCATATTAAAGAATGCTTAGTTTTCATCCATAATAATAAAATAGAATGGAATTTGACCCATCGTTGTTGGTGACCAACAATTTAGGCTGGCCAACTTGTATTTCTTTTTAACTCTTTTTAAAAAGATGTTAACCTAGAAAATGACATCAAATTCTATTTATGCCTCCTCCAGTGAACCATTCAATGACTCTGTATTGGTTTTCTTTTGGCCTGTAGACTCAGTATTGGTTAATCGTGCAAGCAACCAAGCAATCATTATCATAAAGAAACATTAAAATATATATAAATATATTATTCTTTTGATACGTTACTTAATTAGGAGCAACCTCAATTAATTTTTAACCCCTTTTAAACAAAACACCCCATTTTTTCCCAAGAAAATGAAACAAAAAAGATTAGTTTTAAAACCAAAAAAAGAAAAAATTAGAGAAAATGAAAAGGTGGATAAATTATGTCCTTTTTTTTTTTTTGCTTTAATAAGGAATTGACTGTGTAGCAATTGAGCTTTTAGCTAAAGAAATAAAAAAGATGAACACTTCTCTCCTTTAAGAATACCAAAGGTTACTTCCATTCAATTAGGAAGACATATTAATACTATGTTTCGTTTTGTGTATTGAAGACATACATATCAATACAAAAACTAAAAATATGGCCCAAAAAAATACAAAAATAAAAGTAAAGGAAGACATGACTACAGCATGAATTGGTGAATTGAAAGTGATGAAACCCATCGCTTTACAACATTTAATAATTACCATTGATAATAATCTAATTTATAATATGTCATACTCATGCAGTCATACATCAATAATTTTATTGTACTGGCAAAAATATATATATAGGACTAATTAGTTTTCATCAATAAACGTCTGAGTTTATAATTCGTCGATCTACAACCACAAAAAAACATTTGCTACTTCATAAAAAGAAATTAATAGAAAGAGAAAGAATCCCGTTAGGAATTTCAGAATGTCAAAAATTACTGTGCATGCACGATGAGACATGGTCCATACTCCATATGAACAATAGTAACTACAGAATTTATTCAAAGCCTAGTAGTGTTAAAGCATGGCATCCTCTTTATTTAAAAGAGGAGGTATATATATATATCTACTGATGTTGTGATGATTCCAAGTCATTCTTATGCTTGTTCAGAAACGATGTCGTTTTAAACTTTGAATTTGGAGATAATTAAGTATTTTCTGTTTAGGATATTTAACATTTAGGACCAATGTTTAAAAATAAGTAAATGAAACCATAAATGACGTGCTTTTTTTATTTTTTTTTCTTTCATAAGCATAATATCAGTATAAAAAAAATCAACAAAAGATTTGGACTCACCCCAATTTGTATTGTTTCCATACATTTTTTCAAAGAATCATGGCTTCAGTCCGTTAAAAGACAATTGAAATGAGTCATTCTCCATATATATGACTATTGACAATTGACAAGAAAGAGAATCAGTATAGATTTCCCATTGGTGTTAATTTGTCTCCTTAATTAATTGTTCCTTTGTAGACACCAACTAGACATTGTAGACAAGGTTTTGTAATTTTCCATTAGGCTCTTGCCTGATCTATATAAGTTACTTAATTGTAATCATATCTGGCATGGCACCTTCTGAGGAGGACTAGAATCTGAAACTTTCATTCATTAAATAATATAAAGACAGAAAAAGTTTGGGTTTGCTTCTCTGACAAATAATTATTATATTGTTCGCTACCAGATTTTTGCATGTAGGGCTATCTATAGCTAACTCCTTTTTTGCATTAGGGTTTGGAACCAGCTGTTTCGAGTCCATGCTATGCAATTATAAGGCAATTTGGTTGAAGAATTAATGAACATGCTAAAAGACTTAGATTTAACCTGCAAACAAGCAAGCTACTACCACTAGGGGCATCTTTTAGGCAATATTTTATTAATTAAAACATATTTTTGGTGCACAACTGTGCTGGAAAAACACACACATTCATATGATGGTTAGTTATTGTGGTGGTAATAATATTATTAGAGAATCACAGCTATAAATATTGGTCCACAGAGGCCACATTCAATAAGAGAAGTAGCAACATTTGCAAGTACTTTGAATGTAGACCCTTTTTCTTCCTCTGGTCCAAAGAACAACAGAAGCCTTAATATAAAATTTGTGATGCTGCATATATAAAATTGACATCTGAGGTGATCGATAAATGGCTCATAATTACATTTACAGGTTAGTCAGCAATATTATTATATGATTCTGCTTCACTGTTTATTGACAGTGCTTGCTCTCAGTTTTCTTTTTGTCTTTTTAACTTTTTACCCAAGTTAGTGGAAGATAAAATCTCTTTAACTTAATTAAGGGAATCAAATCCAGTAAATGGGTTTATCTTTGGTGCAGATTATTAAGCATAGAATGAAGAATATGCCTTGGTGCACTGGCTTCTTCTTTCTCTATATTTATTCATATCTTGCTGCTATTGTGGAGGCGCATTTGGCGAAACCAACAAGGCTAATTCATTCAGTGAAGAAAATGATAAGTTATACACGTATACAGTGCTAGTGCTAGTGCTAGTCTGCTAGAGGTTGGTAAATGCAGCTGCTGATTCATTCCATCATTTGTGCATCAAAAAGTATAAGTGTCACATTTACTAATTAATCACCTTCCGGATTAGGCTATAATAAAGTGGGATCCACCTATGCTCTAAATTAGGCTGATCAACAAAGTGTCAGTTAATATGGTCCAAATAACATAAATTTGTGCAAGCTTGAGGCAAAAACTTGAGCTTGTGTGTATGAGCCAAACTCTTTCATTCTAGGAGGAGGACCATACTGGCAAGCAAGGCCAGCTTACAATGTACTTTTCATGATCTTCATGGGAACAGCTGAAGAGGCAAATAAGCAAAAGGAAATGTAAGACCGGTAGAAAGATAGGCAACAACTCTTTGAGTACAAATTGCTTCTTTTATTCATAGCAGGTCAATATATACATATTACAATGTAGTCGAACTACAGTGTAAGTGGGGAAGAAAAGCTGAAGGCAACAATAATAGGACTCACCTCAGTAGTGAGTAACCTTTACTTGTTCACCACCTCCCAGATACTAATCTAAACCATTACAGAAACGCAAAGTTACAAGAAAAACTGAAATACAAACACCTTCCTTTTTATTCTGCAGAAAATTATTCAATAACACAAATCGTCAATCCCACAAAATCAGTCTTCAAAATATGACTACATCCAAGTCAAGACAAGTACCACTTTATGGACCATTTCTCTATTCTCTAATAGAGATGGAACTCACTGATATAAGTGGATCCCATATGTTAGAGATGTCAGGTGCAATATGGTTCAAATAGTTTTTCAAGTCTAGACACCATGCATGGGTTGTGACAATTTGCTATGGACCATGCATCCATATCATAGAAGAAGGTTTGTCCCTGCAGCCCAATTTTCTTAGCCAAAGAAGTACATACACAACCATCCCCACCACAAAGCCAAGCGCTGCGCTTGAACCCACTAGTGAGACCGCAGTGCAAATGAGCATCACAAAGGACTCCTCCTTGGTGTTCATGTCCCTAGCACACATGGCAAGTTCAATTCCAGCAAACAAAAGCAGAACCCCCAAGACCCCAACTGGAAATTGGTTCAAAATGGTCACCAAAGAGGTCCCTAACACCAACCCCAACACCAATTTGGCTGTGCCCAAAAGTGCCACACACGCACCACTCCTACCCCCAAACTTGTACTGCCCTGCTAGCCCACCTGCCCCATGGCAACTAGGCATGGCCCCAAACCAGCACCCCACCACATTCATCAACCCCACTGTCACTGAAATTGATGATGCTGAGAAGTCCCTTTCTGGGAAAAGATCAGAGGACAATTTGCACACAGCAATCACTGAGTTCAATATTGACAAAGGCAGCTGAGGAATTGCCCCCTTGATGAACCCATCTTTCCATGCATGCCTAGATATCTTCACCACCCCCATGGCAGATGGCCCAAACTCAATCCCATTCACAACCTTTGGTTTTCTTAAAAAGGCCAAAATCAAACCCAGCACAAACACCAAAAAAGCTGAAGGAAGTGATGTTATAATTTTCCTCCACCTTGTTCTTCTGCTAGGCTTTTCTTCAATACCCACATCAGCTTCAGCCTCGCCTTCACTTCTCTGAAGGTATTCCTCACCTGCACCATTAACAAGCACTATAAAACAAGTACAAACAATAGCCAAAACCAACCCATCAAGACCAAACCAGTGCCTATCCCCCACAGCCTTAGATGTAGGCAAGTTTTGAACTTTTTTAATGTATTTAACCGCTGTCAATGCAAATGACAAGCCCTGTGCTAACTGAATCCCCCTAACAACACATAAAGGGATGAACTTGTACACCAGCTGCATCAATCCAGTGACACCCAGTAAAAGTAAAGTCCCACCGGTTACAATCCCAGCAGCCATGATTTCGGGTACACCAAAATCCGGGTTAGCCAGAGCTGTGGCTGCAATGGCCTTCATGGGTTGGACTGGCATTGGGACACCATAAATAGCACCAGTGATAATGTTGTAGACTCCAGTGAAAATCAATGTTGTGCCCAAGTTCAAGTCCCTGGATAGTGTCAAGGCCACCACTATTGGTATGTATGTACCTAAGTCCCCCATTGCACCATTCAATTCGGCCCATTTCGACTGGAAGATGAGATTGGATTTCACTTGGTGTACAAATTTGGCCGGGAAAGTACTGGGTGGTGATGATTGGGGAGTGGGTTGACGAGGGTTTTGGATTGTTTGGGTTTGATGGATTTGGTGGGTTTGGGACTCCATGTGAGTGTGGTAGCTGATGTGAATGCTAATATGAGTTATTTATAGTAGTCTAACATGGGAAAATGTACTCTGTTTGACATATTGATTGTATACAGAAGGACAGTGATATATCATTATCATGTGCCACAATCAATGGCTTTAGCACAAAAGTCGTATATGTGTATGTGCCTATCTCTTTGTTTAGGTGACCTGTGCTGCTGTGCATGACAAGAGAAAAATAGATATATTATACACTTATTCTTATATATGCTTATTTTTCTCATATATGCTTATAACTTATAAGAAGAATTCATCTCTAAAAAAATCAACCAAATTTTTATGTGACTTTCACTTGGCATTAATATAATTTGATCCAAGTGGGAATCTACTTAAAGCTTCTAATTAACACTTTACTTGGCAATGGGCATGTCTTGTAGCATCCCTTTCACAAAGTCAAATGCCTAGCTAGGAGTGTTTGGTTTCTTTTGCTTCTACGATATCAAAATTTCATAATTCTAACATAATCAAATTTATTCACTAAGTTCGATTTTTAAATGATTGCGTGATTGTGGATGTCACTGGGCTAAGTGATATTTCTCGCAATTGATCACTAATACTTAATTCAGAAACCTTTTAGAATTAATTAACATATTTCTTAATGTTCTTTTCAAATTTCAACCCACAAGTTAATTCAAAAACAGCATTGCAGATTCATAATAGGCCATCTCTAGCATTGGCCTAACTGATATTATAAAAATTATAGTCACAATCATTCATATGTATACATAAAATTTGAGCCCGTAAATGAATTATATTTCACAATATGAAATTTACTATTGTAGTTTAAAACTTATGTTTTATGCACGCACAAATGATTTTAAGTCATTAATTAAATTAAAATTTATTAATTAATAATTCACAATCATCACTTATATACACATAAACAAAAATTAACAAACTTCTAATACAATCATTGTATTGATCAAGACTATCAACAACACCTCAAACCACTACAAATTGTCTGCCAAGTGACACCATTACACATGACTAGTCCAGCCATTAAACTCTTATTTTGCTTCTCAATCCATCTCCCTCTCTTTACCACCCATTATTATCACCCACAACAAAGTACAAACCTGAATCCACCTCCTCCCTCTTTCTCCTCAACATAACCATCAAGTTCAAGACCACCCAAATTTAGTAATGAATTATTTATGATTATTATATAGTCATCATGGTTATGATGATTATGAACAGTAATATGTCCCATCCCATCATCACCCAAAGCACCACTTGTCTTGTGTGGGTGATGCAATCAAACTTGTCAATTTCGGAATAATAAAAGGTGGATGGCAGAATCAAACATGACAAATTGGGATAAAAGTTCAGACTAAGTATTAAATGTGAAGTGTAAGATCTTTGGAACAGAACAAATCCAAACTTAGCAAAAAGCAACTGTGTTAATTAGGGAATAGGTATGACCAAGTATAGAAAAGCATGAGTTCATAGAATATAAAATAAGGGAGCTTGTACTTGTAGCATACCAATCAAAAAATAAGATTTCAATCATAGCTATTCTTGAAATACAAAACAACTTATTAGAGCTTAAAGGGAAATTTTAGGCTAATAATTAATATAAATTTATAAACAAATGAGAGTATTTATTCATGCACTAAACATGTTGACATTCTATAAATAAATCAACTCGATTCACTTTTAAGTTTTTGAATAGATTTTTGTTGAATATTTTGATACTCATTATAAACATTCGAGTGATTGTTTGCTTCAATATGTATTGAGTATTGTTGGATGTAATTAACATAATAATTAAAAAAAACCCCCTAATTAATAACAATGAAAGAGAAAGAATAAGCTAACAGGCCAATAATCCATCAAGCTCTAAATGGGCCAAAGCGTTACCTTTTTCATTGCCATGGGCTGGACTCATTTTGCAAGCCCAAAATGAAAAGAACGAAAACAAAACAGAGGTCGTTTTCGTAAATCAACAACTTTGTCTGATCACTGAGTCACTGAGTCACTGAGTCACTGACACTAATCACTGAAGGCAAGAGCTCCACTGAAAGTTTGAAGACCTTGTATCACTCTCCCATGGCTTCCCATTCAAATTGCAGACTGTAGAGGTCAATTTCCGTTTTGAATTTTACTATTTTTTCTTAGCTTTGCTTACCTTCATTGCTTTTCTCCTCTCATGGTTTTTTTTTTGTTGCTTTTTTGCATTCTTCTCAGCTGCTCTTTGGTTTTCCTCTTTCTAGGGTTCTGCAATTTTTTTATATTTATTCCCTTTTATTTACTTGCAGAATAAAAGTTCCGGAATTTACATTTTGAGCTAGTTGGAGAAGCATGAAGGGGCATGATCACAAGGTAAATTTTGTTTTTTTGCTTGTACCTCAGCAATCTAGCAAGTCCTTAGTTGGTAATCTCAAATAGCTCTGAAATTTTATGGCTTTGCTTTTTGGATTTACATTGAGTTAGAGGTTTGAAGGAGAACAAAAAAAAAAAAAAAAGGATCTAATGGGTTGGTGTTATGTAATGGTCAACCTTATGTAGTTATTTTTTTTTTTGTCTAGAAAACCTTATGTAATTATGTAAAGCAAAAAGGTAACATGAGATTGGGTTTCTCCTCTTTTGTGCCTGCCCAACCATTTGCATTGGCGAGACTCAAACTAACACAAACTAATTATTAGAAAATCTTTGCTTATATTTTTCTGCTACAAAACAGATGCCAAGAATGGAGGACATTCTTAACCTTCCAGTACAAGATCCTCCATGTGCAGAGATTTCTGCGGCTCATATCGAATGGGTAAAAGTAGAAGGTGGTCGCCAAGGTGGTGATGATATTGCCCTGATCCCATTTGCTAGAGTGGATGATTTTGTTAAAGGTGAATCTTTAAATGCAGAATGCCCCGCTAGCTTCCGCGTTGAGTCAAGAAGGAAGAGACCTGAGGGGAGCATCAGCAAGCCAAGGGTTGATGGCTATCTGGAATATACACTGTACGTTGTCTCTGTACTTCAGAATCTTGTAGTTGTTTGTTCTTTTGTTTTTTCTTTTGTGTGTATGTGTGTATGCTGGGGTTCTTTGCAGTCCGGTGGTGGTGCTTGAATACCACTTTTTGACCTTTTTATTCTTGGTTTTTTGTTAATAAAATAATAATCCTTTAGTCGGCACTTGCAAAATTAGGAATTCATTTCACATTTAAGCTCCTTAATCATAACTTAAAGATTAATATTGAGGGACTATTTAACTTTTAAAATACACTTGAAAATGTAGGTACCTGTAATACGTTCCAGGATAAACTTAAATTAAAGCACTTGAATAATCTTCAACTTAAATATGAGTAACATATTTGTACATATGGTTCCTGTGAAAAAATATGGTGATTCATCAGATACTGGTGTTCTTATGGTCCTGAAGACTACCGAGAAAGTGAATCTGGTGTAGTGGATGGTTATAGTCTGAAGCCTGCATCAGGAAAGGGGAGCAGGCCTGGGAGGCGTCACATGATGAGAGGCTGTCTCTGCCATTTTACTGTAAAACGCTTATATACCCGGCCACTCCTTGCTCTCATCATCTATAACCAAAGAAAGCATGTAGATAAATCCGGAGCCCCATGTCATGGTGTACTTGATCAGGATGCTATGGGAACACGAGCTATGTATGCTCCACGAATTTCGGAGGAGCAACGCCAGAAAGTGATGTCTATGCTTTATGCAGGAATACCTTTGGACAATATAATTCAGCATCACATGGAGGTGGTCCAAGGGCATGGTGGAGCCCATAACCGTGATGATTTTCTAAGTCGTAATGACGTTCGTAACATGGAAAGGGTGATTCGTAGTTCTTCTCATGAGTTACATGCAGATGATGAATGCAGCATAAAGATGTGGGTTCAACGCCATCGTAAGCATGTTTTCTACTTTCAAGATAGCTCTGCTTCAGAACCATTTGTTTTGGGAATACAGACAGATTGGCAGCTGCAACAGATGCTCCAATATGGACATAATGGTTACATAGCTTCCCATTCAACATTTGGCTTAAAGAAACTTAAGGTATTGTGATAATTTTTCTAGTTACTTGCAAGTGATATTTCATGCTTTTCATGTTGTTTATTGTCCATGTTAGAAACAACACCAGCAGTGTCATACTGTCATGTCAAGATCATGGTTTTATAATACTTGCCAGAAGACATCATTATCTAAAATGTTGAAATGATTTAAAATAAAAATAAGGAAAACAAACCTTTTGGTGTTATGAGGTTGGCACCTCAGAACCCCAAAAAAGGGGGGATAATTTCTAGAATAATACTGAAGATACTTTAGGAGTTGAGAGGAAAGAATGTATGTAATCTAACTATTTAAGTCAGAAGCGTGTACTATAATGAAATCAGAAACTGTTTAATTTATTCCTGATCCCACTGACATAATTAAGAAGTGACATAAAATGGTCCCATCTCATCATGGGTTCAGAAAATTTATCTGTATGGTGAGGTGGTGGCATATGAATTTCGCAGATTCTTTCCTCATTTATGCCTGAACAAAGTAGTGCAACTAGGTGGGTTTGGATTTACAGATCATCTGGTACAACCACACATCTTGCAGTGGAACTATTTTTGGCCAGAAGTTGGTAAAGAAAGGAGTTTGCCGTTTTTGATTTATAAACAGCTAGCCTGCTACTTCATGCTCATAGATAACAACATTATACCTTATTTTAGCTGTACTTTAAGATGACTATAAGTCATATCCTTATTGTGATTTTTTGCCCCTCTTAACAGTATCCCTTGTGTACATTACTTGTTTTCGACGCATCCCAGAATGCAATACCAGTTGCTTGGGTCATTACCTCCTCTTTGGTCAGTCAAGATATCCATAAATGGATTGGGCTACTGGCTGAAAGGATCCGAAGCAAGGACCCGAGATGGAGGCTCAATGCCTTTTTAGTGGATGATCCTTCCTTTGAGATTTCTATGATAAGGTAATATTATTAGTGTGGCTATGCAGGTTTCTCATAGAGTTTGGGTTTTAAATTGAATTGAATGTACTCTGTGGTTCTTTCTTTATTTGCAGAGAGGCTTTCCAGTGCCGGGTATTATTATGCATCTGGCATGTTCGGCGTGGTTGGATAAGAAGCCTTTTAAAGACATGCAGCAACTTTGATGTGCAGCGAGAGATGACTAAGCACTTAGGCTGGCTTCTATATTGCACAAGAAGCGGGCCAAATGCTATGGATGCAGTTGATGAGTTTATGCAAGTATTTGTTGATCAATGTGCCTTTATGGATTATTTTAAGAGGCGATGGTTACCAAATATAGGTATTTTCCCCTCTATGCTTGACCTTTTAATGCATCATAGAAACATATATGCTTCCCAGGGCAGAATACATGTTTTCTGTCAAAGGACCAATGCCTCATCTTCATGAGACTGTTGATTTTTGTCTTTCAACTCTTTCTTATATCAGTTTTAGTGCCTTAATTTTTATATAGCTGGTCCCAAGCCCAGTGACAGGAGGGCTATGGTAGCCTGGTGGGTAGATGGCATGTGAAATTTGTAGTCTTAACTTACGACCATGATCCCAAAACATGATATTCTAGTATTCAAACACCAATGCAACAAAATATAATTGATGTGGTAGGTATTATGATGGCTGCTGTAACCATTACAATGGCCATTTCAAACGTTGCGAGCTATTAATATGTTTCAAATATTGATATTAGCATATGGCTTTGTCTTGCAGAGTTGTGGGTCAATGGTATAAAGTCTCTTCCTGTGGCTAATCCAGAGCTGAATGCAGCAATTGAGTCCTATCATTTAAGGTTGAGATTCAAACTTTTCAATGAACAATATGCTAACTCCTGGTCCAGAGTTGACTGGTTAATCCACACACTTACAACTGAATTTCAATCTTCATACTGGTTAGACCAATATAGCACAGAGACTGGGTATTTTGAAAACCTGAGAGACAAATCTTTCTCAACCAATGCTTGGTATCAGGCTTTGCATATCCTAGATGTTGATGTCATACTGGATGAGCAAAATCTCCAGTATGCAAAAGTCATCTCACAAACAGACAGAAGCCTGGCATACACTGTTTGGAACCCTGGTTCAGAATTCTCTTTGTGTGATTGCCCTTCGTCAAGGCTTGGAAATCTCTGTAAGCATGTCATCAAGGTGGCAATCTCATGTAAAAATCGACAGATTGCAAGACCATTATTGGCTGCTCAAGTTTATCGGCAGGCCTTGCTCACCCTTCTTCAAAATACCCCTGATGATCCTCTAGTTCTTGATCATGCCATTTTACATGCAACCCGCTTGCAACTGGACATCAAAGGCTTGGAAGAATTATCTAATAATGGGTTGCTCCAGCCTTTGGTTTCAGATATTAATTCTCATGTAGCAGACAATATACTTTTTCCTCATTTCCATTGATTAGGCCAACAAAAAGAAGAAGCTTATATGCCCAAGTTTTCAAAGAGGCTGTGAAGTTATGGTCTTCGATCTGCTCGTAGTTAAGACTTGATGGGCAGTTAAGACTTCGCCTCAGCAAGATTAATTTTTAATGCGTTGGCATTCATCTCTCTCTCTTTCTGTCTAGCAAAAACTATGGAGGTATGTATATGTTTTTATTGCTTTCAAGCTTCTGATTCCTTCAAACAATTTCCTTCGTTGTCATTTTCTTTTTGAGAATAAGGACAAGGAAAAGATTAAAGTTTTTAATCAAATTCAGCTATTCAAGTATTGAGCCTTTTTCAACTGAGTTTGGTAGATCGATTTTTTATATTTTATTTTAGTTTATGCATTGTATTTTTCCTTTATCAAGTTTAACGAAGATTATTGACTTATGCCTGCAGCAAAGATGGAACACAGGTTCTATGCTCGCTTATTTCTCAAATAATCAAGCAGAACACCAAAGAAGGTAATATTGATACCTAACTTTTTCTAAATTGTGCGCCATCCAGTAATCTAGAAACCCACCTATGGCCACAAAAGGAATTTCTTCTCTGCCCTCCTCTGAGAGGCTTTTTAAATTAGACTTTTTAAGAAATCTTAAATTGAAGTTAGTTCCTAAAACATCAAATGCTTAATGTTTGGACTGCCAGACCTTTATTTAGCCACAAGTATTGAACTCTGTGCAGGTTGCAGAAAGCAATTGAGGTGTAAAGGTGTGATTTGTAAATTTGACTCATTTGATGACCTGGTGGAAGGTAAGAAAAACTTAAAAACAGTAGAATATCAGTAACTAGAAAATCCTTGTTCTGTTTTTTTGTTAGGTGTTCCATTTATTATCCCAGAGCAAGCAGATAAGACAAATTGGTATAAGGAGAACCGTGTTAAAGATGAGGTTAATAATTGGGTTAATATAATGTAGCTACTGGGATTGATGTGAATTGCTTGATGCGTAAATTGGCCAACTCGACAGAATACCCATAATTGCGCATTATATCCAATGTACTTAGGAGTGTGCTTTTTATTACTCTTATGGCAGCATCAATGTTCCATTCAGCTCTTTAAATAAACAACAGGATTATTGGAATTTCCAATTGAAAAACAAAAGCAACTCTAATATAAGAAAAGGGAAATGCTTTAGGACCTGTTAACTTTTTTCTCAATTTTTTCCTCGCCTTTGAGGTACTTGTGGTATTGTGGGATCTATGCAAGAAAGTTGAGAAAATAAAATTGGGTTCTATAGCATCTTCATGTAACAGAAATTTGAGAATCTAAAAATCTCTGTAATTACATCCAAGCAGCCTATTACTCTCTATATCTGCCAACTTATTAACTTCTCCAAAGAGAAAAAAAAAAAAAAAACTATAACGACATAAATATAGAAGCATAAAAAGAAATGATAAAAAACCGTACCTATGCATCATCTCCGCATTCCCATTCTGTTCACCTTCCCCATATGACAAAATAATTGATCGCTTGTTCCCTGTGTCTCTTGTTGCAGTTGTAGATATGAAGAATTCATGGCAATTATTTTAAATGTGGAAATGCTTTTCCAAAGTCATGGAAATGAACTCACTGAAGTGCATCAGTTTCTAAGCTGTCTAGCAGGTTGAAAATAAATTAAAGGAATCACTTGTAATAAAAGGGTGGTGGTGGTGGTGAAGCATAGGGGACACCAACAATTGGTGGCAATGGGCCATCATATGCTGGTGTAGGTGGTGGAGAATATTCCACACATGGAGGTGGAGATGGAGGTGGAGGAGTTTCTTCACAAGGAGGTAAAGGGGGTGGTGGAGAATAAATGGGTGGTGGAGGTGGTGATGGATAAGAGTAAGTGGGTGGCGGTGGGGGAGAATTTGGTGGATTTGGTGGTGGGGGAGACTTTTGCGGAGGTGGTGGTGAATTGTAGTGAGGACTTGGTGGAGAATAGGATGGTGGGACTGGTGGGACTGGTGGTGGAGAATTTGGAGGCGGTGGTGGAGGGCGAATGCAAGGCTGTGGGGGTGGTGGTGGTGGTGGAGGGCGAATGCAAGGCCGAGGGGGTGGTGGTGAAGGAAATGGTGAAGGTGGTGGAGGAGGAGAATGCAATGGTGGCGGCGGTGGTGAAGGAAGTGGCGAAGGTGGAGGAGATGGCGGTGGTGGTGATGGCGATGGCAACTGTGGTGGTGATGGCGATGGCAACTGTGGTGGGGATGGTGGTGGTGGAGGAGGAGGTGGTGATGGTGATGGCAATGGTGGTGGTGGAGGAGATGGCGGCGGTGGTGATGGCAACTGCGGTGGGGATGGTGGTGGTGGTGGTGGTGGTGAAGGTGGAGGAGGAGAAGGTGGCGGTGGTGATGGCAACTGTGGGGGTCTAGGTGGTGGCAATGAAGGAACAAAAGGATGACATCCATGAGAACTACAATTAACAGGCCTATGCAAAAACAGTTTACATTGCAACGTGGATCTCTGCTTTGGTCTACCCCTCAAACAATTCTTGCCATCATCAAACTCCTCCAATCTCATACACATTGGTGGCTCACTCGTGAAAAAGTTGTACTCAAAATTAAAATTCCTCAGATTTGGAAGCCCACAAACAGTCTCTGGTATGCTCCCTCTGAGCATGTTATGACCCACATTCAGCTCCTCCAAGCTCACCATTTCACCCACTTCCTCTGGCAACTCACCCACAATCTTATTAGAGCTCACATCAAACAGAATCACATTCTTGAGCATCCCAATTTCCTTCGGCAAACAAGAGTGTAACCCATTGTTTCTGAGCACCACTTGGTTTAAAGTCTTGGACATGTTCCCAAGGCTGGCCGGTAAACATCCCTGGAAGTTGTTGTTTGCAAGAACAAGGGCTGAAACCGGGGAGTTTCCGATGTTGTCTGGCAATTCGAAGGCGAATCTGTTGTGGTTGATGAAGATTGCGTCCAGATCTTTATCAAACAGTTGCTTGGGAACTCTACCTTCGAATTCGTTGAATCGAAGGTCAAGGTATTTAAGAGTTGGGAGTTCAAGAACAACATTGGGGAATGTCCCAGCAAAGCGGTTGTTGCTTAGATCAAGCTCAAACAGAAGCCTCAGGTTGTAGAAACTCTTTGGCACGGTGCCACAAAAGCGATTGGAGTTGATGTGAAACAATGCAATATCTGAGAGAAGTCCAAGCTCTTCCGGGAGGTACCCAGCAATGTCCCCGTGGTTTAGATCAATGCCAGCGACAGTTTCGACTGAGGGATCATCAAGAGCCTCAGAGCAGAAGACTCCAGTGTAGTTGCACACATGGGATCCAACCCAGTTGGATGTTTGGTGCAAAGGGTCTGAGATGATGGCTTTTTTCCATGCTTGGAGGGCAATGTAGGCGTTTCTGATTCTTGGGTTGGGAAAGACAAGCGAGGGTGAGACATCCACAAGCTCACCTCTTGACCCATCTTGGTCAGTGTAAAACAAGAGCTGCCTTTGCTTGGTGTGTGAAGATTGTGAGTCTCTCAAGCCTGCATTTGGGGAAGTATGGGGTTCTTGGGCAGTGCCAAGGCAAAAAAAGAGTATGGCAAAGGTGGAGGGTAGAAGAATGTGAATGTGGATGTGAATTTTTCTCTTCATCACATCGAAAAGAACATCTATGGGGGGCTTTTCTTTGCTTTGTTCAAGATGTTAAGATCATATACAAAAGGACATCTATGCGGAGTTTTCTTTGCTTTGCTCAAGATGTTAAGGAAGAGAGAGGCGCAGTGCTGGGAGAGAATATTTTGGAGCTGGAAATATTCATGACACAGTGCCACTGATTTTGTAAAACAATGATCACCAATGTTTTTTTTTTTTCAAAATTTAATTATCAAATAATGGTGTAATAATATACAGAGTCTTGTATGTTAGAAATAAATGAGGTTTTATGTCAACGAGTAACAGTTATGGGATGCTGAGATTGCTGGAACTGATGAATGCAAGATTATTGCATCTGTGTATAACTGAAACAGAAATGCCTCTTTTTTGGGGCAGTTCCCGCTTCCAACTCTCTCTCATCAAAGGACTTGATCAAGTTTTTGACATCTATGGGCTAATTGGTAAAATCACATACTACATAATAAACTCATATTTTAAGGAATAAACTCATCCTTATTGGCCCCCATAAAAAAAAAAACTAATCCTTATAATAATAGAAAGGGTTAATAAGTATTCAATATCTGATGATGGGGGGTGAAATAAGTTTTGCTAGTCAGTCGTCCACTCATGTTTTGGCTAAGTTTTTCCACTCATATAGCTCCATGCCATTTGCTTGTGATCCAAGTCTCACAGTTGCACAAAATTTCAGCATCATCTATACCATAAGAATTTAATATCGAGTCGTTATCAAACTTGGTTAATCATACAGCTCCATTCCACTTGTTCGTACTACTCGAATATAACATTATTCACAAAATGAATTAACATTGTTATTAAACTTCAGTAATCGTATAGCTCCAATCCACTTGATCGTAATCCAACGCTCATAGTTGCACTAATTTTGAGCGTCAGTGCGCACCATAAGAATTTAGCTAGCTCCAATCTACTTGTTGATAACCAAAACTCATAATTACGCAAAATTTGATCGTTAGTGTGCACCATAAGAGTTCGACTATTGGGTTGCACGACTATTGGGTTGTTATATAGCTTCACTCAGTGTATAGAGAACTTCACTTGTTTGTAATAATACACTTGCAGTTGCACAAACTTTGGTATAATACAACACTACTCTAACGTAAACATTATTCAGGAATATGATGAATTAACAAACAGCTTTTTTTTGAAGATGAGTATAATATGGATTTACCATGCTCAATCCATATTATTCATGTTTATGTTTTGTGTTCGGATTTAGGTGGTGGGTTGTAAATAAGTGAATCCGCCAAAATCCAATCTTAACTCGGGTTTGACTTGGGTTTCTTAATTTCCTTGTGTTGGGCTCACATCAAGGTACATGTAGCATCGATTTATTTGTGCAAAGCGAGAAATAATCTTGATAAAAGTATTCAATCTATTTTATATATTGTTAATTTATATATTGCAATTGAAGATGAACTAGAGATTTAAAAGAAGGTCAAAATATGTATTCTATTTTATATATTTTTGTGTGGAATAAAACTTAAACTATGATGTTTAGTAGCAATGTGGTTGTGATGTTCTTGTTATTATTTTTTCTTAATGCTGAAGCCTTGAATGTATTACTTTGTTATGTTTGAACCTAATTGATATATGAAGTTTTGAATTATGATGATTGATTAATTGAGGTAATTGTGTTATATTTTTATCAAGAATATATATATATATATATATTTTTTTCACAAGTTTAAACTAGTTATTTGATTTTATGAGTTGAATCCAACCCAAAGAAATTGGGAAATTCGAATCCAACCTAAGCTCACTTTGAATTGAGGTTAAATTGTAGTAGATTCACTTATTTGTAATTTGTCTAAACTTAAATTCGAGCCCGAATCCAAAAAAATAAAACATGAATTAAGTTTGAGTTGACTTTTTAACTTGCCCGAATTGCAATCCTAATATGCACCATAAAAATTCAAATGATTGAATTGTTATTGATAACTACAATAATTATAATCGTATAACTCTACCTCCACTTGTTCATAATCTAACGCTCTTACACAAAACATAATAACATATTGTGTAATAGAGCACCACTCTAACTTATATTATTACAAAATAAACTAACACGTTTCTTTTTGTTGAAACTGTCAATTAACACGTTTTCTACTAATGTGGCACTCTATCATTGGTGCTTTCACTTTTCGATTTATTGATAATATGATATCAGATATCTCCAAATTACCAATTCTTCTCCAACACGAAATTAAGAAAAGGAAATAAAGAAAGAAATAAAAACGCAAGGGATTAGTACAACATGGCACAGCTATATCACAATTAATGCCCAATTACATATTTAAATATCATTCAAATCCATCCACGTCAACTAGAGACGTGGCACGCAATCAATATTTTGACTAATTTAATTAACACGCGTCGTCGTTTAACTGTATCTTAATCAAAATTCCAGCTGCAAACTGTGCAACACATCATTCTACACCGACATTTCAGGTGGAAACTTATGAAATACACACGCGTACATACTAATTACCGTAGTCTCGCCTTTTTTATCCGGGAGATTCACGGTAACGCTATCAGGCTGTTGGATTTACGGGGGCGCATATTCACACGGTGGACGCGCTTGTATTGAATCACAGACCAATTATTTAATTCAAAAAAAGGAGATATTTTCAGACATCAACTGTACGACCTGTCAGTTGTCAAAGAACGGAAGCAACCCGTGGACGGTGGACCTGACAGCTTTCGTTTTCGAGTCAATTTCGAAGGCTCTGGAGAGAAGGATCATATCCCAAAAAGGCTATAAATTGAGCTCTTGTTCGAATTCTCTGTTGTACGCATCGTTTTCTCTCTCTTTCTGTTTCTCTCTTTCACACCACGCACAAGGCACAAAGTTTCCCCGGAGCTCCGGATCTTCAATCGGTTCCCGCCGTTTATTATCGGATTTGGATCGGCGATTAGATCGCTTTGTGTCGCTCCGGATTGAAAGTTCGTTATTCTTTAAGAATTCACATATAATTCGTAGTTGATTAAATTTGAGTGGCTTTAGTTTTGCATTGACTTCTTCACATCGTAGGTAATTTGGCTGTACAATTTGCAAAATCTGTGTGCTGTGTTTTCTAGGAGGTTATGTCTGTTTGGTCTCTTAGAAAATATAGCTATAGCATTGCGCAGTGCTGTGGATGTGATTTATTGGATTGAACTTGTTTGCAATTGTCTCTGCTAGTGTTCTCGTTATATGATTGTAATGTAATTTGGTTGCTGTTGTTGTTGTTGTTGTGGTGGTGGTGATGGTGAATGCGTTTTGCTTTTCTTATATTTGAAATAATTTGATGGCTTGGTTACTTGTTGTGGTAGAGAGTCTTGTCCGTACATGAAATTTACGTCCAGTGATGGTCCAGAGCTGCATTCGATTAATTTTCTTGTTTCCTGGGAAGTCATTAGGCTGATTGTTTAGTAGGTTTGCTCCCTCCCCACGCCGGCTATGTGTAGGCTAGCTGTTGTTCGCCAATCTTACTATAAGCATCGCCATTAACTGATATCATGTTGTTCGACTCGACTGTTCATTTATTTATGCTGATTTAGGGATTTTTATTTAATGGAAATGCTAATTGAGGACTGTGTTTCCATTGAAATGAGGGATTTTTTCAGTCGTTTGGCCCTTTTTCTGTGATTTTTCCATATATGCTTCTGAAAATTTTTGTGAAATGTGATAATTTCTCGTAGGCCTCGCCCTCTATATAGCTTTCTGAAACAGTCTTTGGTCATAATGTACGTATTGTTGTCTAGAACAAGTTTTTGGGCTCTCCTCTGGACCTTGGTTTCAGGTATTGAGGTGTAGAAGCTCATTATGGATCATCATTCAGCATTAAGGCCTCTGAAGTTTGGGACTTTTGTCTGTGGGCTGTTAGTAACCTGTGGAAGTGGAATCTTTAAGGATGTCAGTTATGTTATCACCAGAGGTGAATTTGACAACTATGGGAGTATGTTTCTCATGGTTCTGATCTAGTGGTTTGAACGTATTAGAAATGAAATGGTTCTTCACATCTCCATCCCAACATGTCTTCCTACATTTCTGGCTTGGTCTTGACAGTCTTGTCGTCTCTTCTTTGCTGTCACACATCTCCTTCAAACCTCTTCTTGAAATTACCATACCTGAAACTCCTACAGCAAACTGGAGCAATTCAATTGTAGCAGAGAACGAATGCTTGGCAGGTGTCTCATTGGTTTGCTCTTGGTTTGAATCCTCATACTCTTGAGTACATTATTCCTTGAATTTTATATCCTTCCATCACCTAAATTTATTTTGAACGCATCAAGTTGCAACTAATCTTAGTAAACACAAAAAATGCTGCTCCACTCCTGGTTAGGGTGACCGTGGGGGTTGTGACCTTGAAGCAAAGTTTTCTATTATGGCTATCAGGAGATGAAGTTATGATTATTTTGTAGCTCACAAATAAAGTATTTATAATATGAGAGAACCCTATAAGCCACCCAAAGTCTGATGGTATAGAGTTTTAAGGTTTTGCCTATTGGGTAAGTTCAGTACTCGAAGCAGACATGGTGCAGAATTCCCATTTGAGGTAGGCCTGTCCTTTATGGACAATCAACATAAAACATTTCTCCATCTCTCACACTCTTTCCCCTATTTTCTTACAACTTTTTAGAATACATTTGATTGTGTGATGTATTGCTTTTACCATAGGTTGGGGCGTCAATTCGTCGTGCCCAGTATAGTTGGATTTGGTTCCGGGACTTCTTCAAGGAATCAAGTGATGCAATGTTATTGCTTACTTCCCACAGATGGAAGCTCTGGAGTTCCCCAGCACTGCATTATAGTTATTATTTGGGATTCTTATAGATCTACTTGTTTTGATGATCCTCCTCTTGGGCAAATGCTGATTGGAGCTGTTCAACCTTGCTTGGATTTTGTTGTTGCTGATTTCAAGTGTAGAAGAAAGCAGAGTGTCATGCGGTGTTTACCTGGCTTGATCGGGTCACTAACATTCCTCTGAAGTTTAACAAGTGTTGCTAAATATGTTGTACATGCAGGTGCTTTAGGCATATTGCAAGCTCCTAAATATTGTCATATCTGTTTGGAGATATGCTAAATATAATGGTTAGACAGAACGGAATGGAGGAAGCCTACTCAAATTTATTGAATGGGGAGTGCATGCACAAAGTAGAACCAACGGATACGGGAAAGGCCACTGAATTGCTAGATAAAGGACTCATGCAATATGGGTAATGTACTTACTCATTTCTCTGCTGATATATTTTTCTTTCTTTTTTTCTGTTTTTTTACTCATTATCATATCTTTCTTTGCAGATGCCCACATTATAGGCGAAGGTGCCGCATTAGAGCTCCTTGCTGCAATGAGGTTTTCGATTGTCGTCATTGTCATAATGAAGCAAAGGTGCGTATTCATATTGCATGTTTCTATAGTATATGCAAATATAAATAGGTCTGTCCTTTGTTTTTGTTGATAATTCTTTGTGACTTGTATTAATTTGTGTTGAATTTCATATTGGTGTACAGAACAATATTAATGTCGATCAGAAGCATAGACATGACATACCACGTCATCAAGTCAAAGAGGTAAATCCTTTTGTGAGTTAATATTTCTCCTTTTTTTTGTTTTATTTTTATAAATTCATTTCCATTGTTCTGCTTCATGATCTGACAAAGTACATCCATGTTATTCCAGGTTATATGTTCACTTTGCGGCACTGAGCAAGAGGTGATTTCTTTTGCTGCATATTTTAATTTTTGGTTTTCCTTAATACTACTGTTGATCTTTTATACTAGTAAACTAAAGATGTTTGCTCAATTTTACAATCGATACAATTCTTCATTTTTTAGAGTACTCTTTTCATTTTTGTGAAGTCTCTTATGTTGCTTGCTGCCATTACCAGGTTCAACAAGTTTGTGTTAACTGTGGTGTATGTATGGGGAAGTACTTCTGTGAGATTTGCAAGCTCTTCGATGATGATGTGAGTGCTTAACTTTTCTTAAAGCTGTTTTACATGTTTTGTAATAAGGATTTTGATGCAATTTCTTTTGTGCATGTATTCAAGTTTCTGATACGCTCTTACACCACTTCTGAATTTCAGTATGGAATGGTTTTATGTTGATGTGGGAGTCCATATCAACGAGATTTAGGGTTTTAAATTTTAGGCCCATGATGATTTCTAACTATTGTGCGGGCCGATAACACTATTTGCTTTCTTTGCAGATATCTAAGAAACAGTACCATTGCAATGGCTGTGGGATCTGCAGGTAGAATTCTTCGTCCTTGTTCTGGTTTTCTATTGAAAAGTCTGATTAGTGAACTGCCGTATATGGTGTTTAGACTTTAGATAAAGGTTGGGCTTTAGGAATAGATTGGGCTTTAGCTTAATTTTTTATTTAGATAGATTTCTTCTTAAAAATCTTTCAAAAACTGGACTTGAGAGTAATTTGTTATTATTTTCAAGAGTAGAAACAGTCCATTTTCTTCAATGCATTAGGAACTACTGGCTCACTTATGCGGTTATGCTTACTCATGTGCTTTTTGTCACAGAATTGGAGGGCGTGAGAATTTCTTCCACTGCTACAAGTGTGGTAAGCAATACTTGAAATTTATTTTAAAGAAATTGAGCATGCTGGTTATAATGGCATTACTGATGTTATCATCTTCTTGTTAGGCTGCTGCTACTCAACTCTGTTGAAAAACAGCCATCCGTGTGTGGAGGGAGCAATGCATCACGACTGCCCTGTTTGCTTCGAGGTAAGACTTCAGTAGTTGAAAATCCTTTCGATGAATATGAGTTATTTTCGTAAGTATTATTAAATCCTTACAGAAGTACAAAATACTTGGTGATTTGCAGTTCTTATTTGATTCAAGATACGATGTTTCTGTGATGCCATGTGGACACACTATTCACAAGAATTGCTTAAAAGAGATGAGGGACCATTTTCAGTAAGTCTCTAGCAACGCTCTTTTGATGACATCGAGAATAATTATCGTTATTTTTTCTAATTCACTTGGATGTTCAAATTCGATGACAGATATGCTTGCCCCCTTTGCTCCAAGTCAGTTTGTGATATGTCCAAGGTTTGGGAGAAATATGACATGGAGATTGCAGCTACGCCAATGCCTGAACAATATCAAAACAGATTGGTACTCTCTCTCTCTCTCTCTCTCTCTCTCTCTCTCTCTGTGTATTGTGTGATTAGCTCTCATTCTTATTTGGCGATTCTGTTGATTCAACAGGTTTGGATCCTCTGCAACGACTGCGGGAAAAGCTCACAAGTGCAGTACCATGTTGTGGCCCAGAAATGCTTGAACTGCAAATCTTACAACACTCGCCAAACAAGAGGCTGAGCGAGTGGCAATGGTTGCACCACACGCGATAAAGACATTGCTCATCACTGCGTACCTGCATGTGTCACTACAAAAGGCTCCATGGACTTCACCACCTGACCACCTGAGTGGCCGACAGACAACAAGGAACTGTCAGGGCATTCTCAGGGCGGACCATAGAAGAAAGTATAAGGGCCATGGCTTTCGCAAGCTTTTGAAAAAAAAAAAATTGTTGTAGTATACAGTTTTTTTTTTTTTTTTTTTTTTTTTTTTTTTTTTTTTTGTATGTCTGTCATTTGTATTTTTTCTTATCTTTTTTTTTTATGGACATTACTGTAAAATCGAATGTCACTTCATTTTCAAGTTTGAATGATAGAAGTTTGATCTTTGGTAATTGTAGTTTTATTTATTTATTTAATTGATTTTTCTACATTTATGTTTGTAAAAAACTCGTATGACTTAATTCTTGTAATTTTATTTATATTAAGAACTAGACATTTTCAAAGTTTAATTTCTTAGTTAAAAATCATTTTAATCTAAATATAAGACTATAAGTAATACACTGAGCTCCTGTACAATTAAATATGTTTTAGAAAAAATAATTAAAGTATACAATCAAAATTACTGTGTTAAGAATTCGGTATTATAGAAAGAGCCAATTGTTAGTGATTACAAAAAGCTTATAATCGTTTAATTTTCTTATCTCATCTATTGAACCAACCTGCCAATAACAAGAAAAGGATAGCTCTGTCTAGCCCACCTAACTTATGGTCAAGTTGAAGTAAATATTGGAGTACTAACAACCGACGCATAGAACCAATAGCATAAGTCCACATCCCCTGTTTCATGCAGAAAACAAAAACAGAGAAACATATATATATATATATATATATATATATATACATCCATACTCTCAGTTTGTCATTTTACATTTTACATTCTATATTTAATATTTCATTATTTTTAATAAACACAGGAGGAGTGCATGGTGAAAAATTGTAAGAGTAAATTGCATCTTGAATTTTTTTTTCTTTTATTTAAAGACTACATTTTGATCAGTTTTCAAAGTTTCTAACAAATGCAATATGTTATCCCACTTGGCTAGTCTAATCCAATCTTATCTATAACTTACAAGCTACAACAAAATGAATTTGGAGGGAACGAACTGCCAAAATTCCAAGATGGCCACAGCCTCTCCCGCTATGCTCCCAACTCTGTCTCTCACCACAGAAAAACGAACCAAAAATCAAAACCACATCTCTACACTAGTTCCAAGAACAAACTGCATCATCTCCTTGTTGAAATCTTGCTCAAACCTTAGAGAATTTGCACCAGTTCATGCCCAGTTGATCACCACAAACCTCCTCCATGACCCCTTTACAGCCAGCCACGTTCTTTGGTTCTTCATCACCATAAAAGACCTTGACCATGCTCATCTTGTTTTCAGTCAAATCCATGAGCCAGAGACCATTGTTTGGAACAGCCTTATGGAAAACAAGCTCAAAAATGGTTCTTTTGGAGATGTGATTTTAGCTTACTTTAACATGGTCACTGAAGGAGTGCCTTTGGATACATCCACTTTCCACTTCTTGATAAATTCTTGTTCTAGACTTTTGGCCTTTCAACAGGGAAGTGAGGTCCAAAGCAGGATTTTGAAAATTGGGTTGGCGGGTAATAGGTCTTTGGTGAAGAATTTGATGGGTATGTATTCAAAGTGTGGAAAATTGGATGAAGTGTGTCAATTGTTTCGGATATTACCTGAGAGAGATGTGGTTAGTTGGAATACAATGATATCATGCCATGTCCATATGGGAATGCATAATGAGGCTTTGAATTTATTTCAGGAAATGCAGGCTGATGGAGTTGAACATGACGAAATTACGATGCTTAGCTTAGTTTCTGCGTGTGCAAAGCTGAAGGATTTGGAAATAGGGGAGAAGTTGCACCAATATATTAGGGAGAATGAATTGGAGATTAGGGGGAATTTGTTGAATTGTCTGGTGGATATGTATTCCAAGTGTGGGAAAATGGAGAAAGCACTTGAGCTTGTGCATAGATGCAAGTCTGAAATTGATGTTGTTTTGGGGACTATATTGGTTGGTGGGTATGTAAAAGCTAATGAAATGTATGCTGCTAAGTGTCTGTTTGACCAGATGACAGAGAGGAACTTGATTTCGTGGATGACAATGATTTCGGGTTATGTTCAAGGAGGCTACTATTATGAAAGTCTAGAGTTATTTAGGCAAATGAGGGAAGAAAATTTGATCCCAGATGAGGTTCTTATTGTCACTGCACTTTCAGCTTGTGCTCATGCGGGAGATTGTCAATTGGGCAGATCCATTCACAGTCTGACTGTCAAATATGGAGTCATTGTTGAAGGATTTCTTGGGCATGCTCTGATAGACTTGTATGCAAAATGTGAACTTCTGGCTGAGGCTTGCTTAATTTTTGAGCAGTTACCTTGCAAGAGTGTTGTTTCATGGAATTCGATGTTGGATGGGTTCTGCAGAAGTGGAGATATTGAGAAGGCAAGATTCTTCTTCAATGAGATTCCTCAGAAGGATGTGATTTCTTGGAACACTATGATCAACTGCTATACCATGTCTCATCGATTCGGGGAAGTGTTTGAGTTATTCCGTGAGATGCAGAGTTCGAATGTGCAGCCAAACAAGATCACTTTAGTCAGTGTGCTATCTTCCTGTGCTAGTGTTGCAGCTTTGAATCATGGCACTTGGGTCCATGCTTACATTAAAAAGAATCACATTCAGTTGGATAACATGCTGGGAACTGCTTTGATTGACATGTATGGAAAGTGTGGAAGCATCGAAGGAGCCTACAAGGTCTTCTCTGAGATGACTGAGAAAAATGTGTTTGTGTGGACTGCTATGATAGCGGCACATGCCATGGAAGGGCAAGCCAGGAAAGCTATTGATCTTTACTCGGAAATGGAAGCGCTAGCAATAAAGCCGGATCATGTCACTTTCGTAGCTCTACTATCTGCTTGTAGCCATGGAGGGTTAGTCAGGGAAGGGTATATGTACTTCAACAAGATGAGTAGTGTCTACAGTATTGTTCCTAAGATCCAGCACTATGGGTGTATGGTTGATCTCCTAGGTAGAGTGGGACACTTAGATGAGGCAGTTAAATTTATTGAACTCATGCCTATCAAACCAGATATCTCAATTTGGAGTTCCTTGTTGAGAGCATGTGGAAACCATCAGAATGTAAAATTAGCAGAGAAAGCATTTCAACAACTCATTGAGATAGACCCTCTAAATGACGCTGCTTATGCTCTTTTTGCAAACATAAACGCAAAAGCTGGTAGATGGGATGATGTGAGCTGGGCAAGAAAGAAGCTGCATGAACTAGGAGTGAAGAAGCAACCAGGATGTAGTCTAATAGAAAAAAAAGGAATTGTACATGAATTTACAGCTTGGGATTTCTCAAACCTTCAATCTGAAAAAATTTATGCTATGTTGGATGAGATAAAGGGTAGATTACAAAAGCAGGAGCTAGAAGAAACATCATCTCATCATAGTGAAAGATTAGCTGTTGCTTTTGGTCTTATAAATAGCTCCCCAAGAACTCCTATCCGTGTAGTTAATAATCTGCAGATTTGTGGAGATTGTCACTCAGCCATGAAACTAATATCTCAGGCCTATAACAGAGAAATTGTTATCAGGGATAATTACAAATTCCATAGGTTTGTAGATGGAAATTGCTCTTGTAAAGATTATTGGTAAGAACCCAGATCATAATTTGCATCCTGCTCACAAATTTCTCTTCTCCATCCAAACTCCAAAGACAAATCAAAGCTTGAAAGATCAAAGGAAAAGACAGCAGGTTGTATTGTAATAGTACTTTATATATTCAGTCAAAAACTGGTTCAGGATTACACATCAACTCGAGACTAAGGTCGAACTAGTAAAAATGGGGAGCCGAAAAAGTAGGCTATCACCCTTCTATTTGAATTATATGGAAACAGTACTTATATAACGTACATCAAATGTCTGATTTATGGAAAGCAAAACTAGTTGAGTTTTTAACCCCTCATCCACCCACCAAGACCATGAAAGCTGAAACACAACTAGCAAACGCAACAATGTACAAAACGATCATCCATGGCTGCTGCCAAGCGATGCACATAAACAGCTCTTTGTAAACAGATGATCAGCGGCGTCTGTGACCGACTCATCAATCATGGGCATGGTGGCTGCGGAAGAGCAGCGTCTCTTATATATTGGCAATGATGCCGGTTTCAAAAAGTTCCTTGGCATCATCATTTGATTCAGGAGGTTGTTCAGAAGACTTGGCATTGCATTTTTCCAATTCCTCATCAATCAAAATCTCCTCATAACGGCAACTCAAACTGCAAAATGCCTTCTCACCCCTGCAAGAAATCAAAGGATATATATGAGTAATAAAATTCAAAGTCATTTAGCAGAGCTTTGCATATCATAAATAGGCTAGTAGTAGATGTGTCTTTTGTATACCTGTAAATGTAAATGTCTTTCCCCTCTTCCAATTTCTTGTTACAATAGTAGCAGAAGCTCAGGAAATCATTTGAGGGGTACTGAACAAAATTCTCAGTCACCGGCCCGGGGGATACGATTTCCTTCTCCTGATCATTCTTACCAAAATCGCTCAAATCTTTAGAGTGACATCCCAAAATGCAGTCACCAAAGATATGGGTTGTTTTGGGGTTGGCACCATGAGAAATTACACAAGTGTAATCCTCAGAAAGCTCAATCTCACTTGCCGAGAGAGACCCAACAAACCCAGTGCCAGACCCAATGGATCCAGCATTCATTTGGGTGCTTAAGTTTGGGCTTCCTCCAATAAACTGTTGGGTACTACTAGTTAAATTTTCCAAACAAAAATTCCCAGACTTGGGATTGGGGTTAACGTGGCTTAAACCCGACAGGGTTGAAAATGTCCTACCAGAATCCAAAGAACAGGACCGGATCTTCCCAAATGACTCAGACTCTGATGGGGTTTCTCCGATTTCGAAAAGAACATCAGCGCTGCCCTCTTGTAATGGAGATTTGGTTTTGGAGTGAGGAAAGATTGCATAATTCTTAGGCAGAGATTTAGGTGACCCAAAAGAATTGGTATTGGATTGAGAATATGGGGTTTTAATCCTCATCCCAGGTCCAAAAAGAATGTTCTTGCTCTCTGATGATCTGGGAACTTTCCCGGAAATTTTTTTTACATCATCATCAAGAGAATCTATGATGCTTAGGCCTACTTTGCTGGTACCCCAGGCCCTCTGGTGCCCATCGTGGGTTGTTGACCTTGGGGACCTAAAGGGATTGCCTAGATTTGAAAACACCCTAAAATCTAGAGGAGAAGTTGGGCTCCTAACTGAATCAGAATCTGGTAAACCCTTAGAGCTCAACCCCACAAACAGACCAGGGACACTGAAAAGAGAGTTGCCTTTGGGGTGGTGGTTGTTATTGTTGTTGTTGTTGTTGTGACCCAGAACATCAGACCGGAAATGTGACTCAGACCCAGCATCAGAAATTGGCAGATGGCCCATTTGGTGTTGATCCTTCTGAATTGACCTGCTTCTCTTCCTCAGCATTATCTCAGAAATCCCCCTTTTAGGAACCAAAAGCCCCCCTCTTTCTGTACCAAAAAATCAACAAGGGTTTGGATGAAATTAGTACATTCTTATATAATCAAGAATCAACAGCTAATAGTCATCAAGAAAAAAGTATCATCGCCTTAATTCATGAGCTGCATTGAACCAAAAAAAATATATGAAACATCATTAAACCTCTATCACATACATAAAGTGAGATGAAAGAAGTATTTGACCAGTGGATTTTCGATCATCACAAAGATAATCATATAAGATTTTTTTTTTTTTGGTTTAATTAAAGCATTAAAGGGTGCATTAAAGGGTGTCTGGAAGGACAGAGAAATGTCTAATCAAATTTAAGGTAGAAAATAGCTTGCTTGGTAAAAAAATCCAATGTAGGGAGAAAAAGGGGGTTGAATCCCTGGAAATCATTAAAGCATTAGCAAAGAAATCCACTTAATCATACAACAAAGAAAAAACCAGATAGAAAACCCCAAGAACGTACAGAGAAACCCCTTCAGAGTAGATTAAACATGCACAAGAAAACGATCAATGCCCAGAAAAAGGTAGAAGCTTGAATCTTTTAGCTCAATCCCGCAAAACCCAGAAAAAATAGAACATATAGCCAAAGCACGAAACTTGAAGAACCCAACATTGGATTCAAAAGAATCAGTCACAGAGAGAGAGAGAGAGGGAGATAACAATGGCTTCAAAGAAGAAAAACCCACCTGGGTTCTCTCTCTTTTAGCTCTGGAAACTTCAGAGAGATGGTGGTTTTGAGGAAGAGGCCCAAATGCAGTAAAAATAATGAGCTTTTGTTTTTTCACAAGGTGTCGTATGTGTGAAACTTGTGCTGCACTCCTCTCTCTCCTCTCTCTCCTCTCTCTCCTCTCTCTCTCTCTATTTCATGCCTCAAAATCAGCGAAGCAGTGAGCTTCTGAAATACTCCTCAGTCTCTCTCTCCGGCCTCTCTCTGGCCTCTCTCTCCTCTCTCTCTCTAGAATAAAACAATGTCTGTATGCAATAATGTATTTGCCCACAGAAAAGCTTTTCGTACGTATTTCACCAGCTTTCTCTCCTACATGCATACTTCCTCCTCTTCTATTGACACCTCAGCGCCAAATGGCAAATGGCAAATAGGTTCAGGCCACATTTTCATAAATTTGAAACAACTTGTGAAAAATGTGCTTGTAAAAAGAATGAATGGTATGGAATTTTTTTTATCCATGAATTGTATGGAACTTAAATCCTTTAATTTATAACAATCTCCCACCCTCTTAATTTTCAGATGGAATTACATTTTCAGCTTGGTAAATGCAAATGTTAAACTAGAAGAAAAAAAAACTTTTAATGCTCCATGAACTCTTACAATAATGGAAACGAAATTTTTTTATATTAATGAATTTTACACCTATAAAAGATTAGCATTCTTAAGTCGTGCGTCACACATGTATAAAACAATAATATACACTATAAAATTATAAATCTTATGCACAAAACTCTTCCAATAAAAAACTTTAGAATAGAAGAAAATTTTCATATATTATCGGGCTCTTTCAACCATGGATACAAAATTTATTATTATTTATGGAGTCTTAAATTTTTTTGGGACAGTCTAACATTCTTACACCATATGCTATGTGTATAAAACAATAACATGTGCTATTACACATGTATAAACATACGCTATCAAATTGTAAATCCTTTGCACCAAATTGTATTTTGGTTGTTGTTTCAATTTCGTTCATGTTTTTTCAATTATTTTTATCAAATCTAAAAATAAATTTTCGTTAAGCTTTTAGATGACAGACTGTTAAAAGAAGGGCATAAATGTTTCAATTAAAAGTCGACGGTAATAATTTTTTTGTTCTTGGATCATTATATATCTACTTTAACAGTTTAATTATCTAAAAACATGATGAAAATATAATTTTAAACTTGA
>QANT01003825.1:0-17926 GCA_003254885.1 Purshia tridentata | reverse complement strand
TTATTTATGTATATACTTAGGATGATGTTAATGACTCTCATTTCACCCGTAAAAAAGGACTTATCTTCTTTCCAAAGTATGAAAACAATATTTCTTAAAGAACATAAGTGAGTAAAGTGATGAATAAATAATTATATAAATAGATAATAATTTTACTAACTCTTGGACTCTTGTAAAAGACATTCATCCTATTCCCTATATTCATAATCGGTTAAACGGGTGGTGATGGGCGATGAAAGAGGAAATCCAAATCCAAGCCGTTGACTATTGGGTGGATCGGGTGAAGACTAAACGGGTGGCGGTTCGGGCGGTAAATGGTGGTGGGCGGGTTGATGCCCACCCCTAGCCCAATTAGACTAACATGTAACAGCAAACACCTTTTAAATGGTGGTGGGCGGGTTGATGCCCACCCCTACCGAAAACCTTTAAAAAGCTTTTCAAAATAACTTTGGAAGGTACGGGGTGTTACAATTTGTTATAGAGTAAATTAGAAATACATCCGTTTCGAGAGGCCCAATTTGATATTACCTCATCTTAATGAGAAAATTTGATTCACCAATTTTTAAATTTTTACAAAATTCATTTTGTGATTTCCCTTTTTACCATTTGAGTTGAAAAGAGGTAAATTTTTTTGGTTAATTAATGCCTTATTTCAAGGTATTATTATGAATTTTTTTTGTAATTAATTTCCATTAATTTATGAAGTTGAATTTTAATATTTTCCAATTCTGGTTTTCATTTTCAAATTTCATAGTATACCAACACTACAACAAATCTGGGCAAGAGCAACTAATAATTTCTTATCTCGTAGCCCCCTTAAACAACTAATGTTAGTTGCAAAATGGCTTAGCCACTATACATCAACTAAAGTTAAGTTGGTTGTATAGATTGAGGTGGCATAAGGACAACAAAGACTACTCCTTCGCATTGGTGGCTTCCAAAGATAGATTCTGACTTTGATGTAGACAGGGTGGTTTTCAACCTTTGTGTCTGGGAGGTGCCTAGCTTATCCACCATTTAAGCTTTAGTTTGTCTTCCCATTGCTATCATTAATTTATAATATACCAATATCCAACCAATTAATAAACCAATTCTTTTTTGGTGGAAAAATCCTTCACCATTGTGTAAAGGTTTGATAAACTTTAAACACTTTCGCATTTATCAGTTGGTTTGCACATTGCTTTATTGGCAAACCCAGGATTTGGCTTACAGTTTATGCAACTACACATGTCACTAGTTGCTTAATTAACCAACTAATATATGGTTGGATTGCTAATCTCAACAACTATGTTGCTAATGGTATTAATATATTAAAATTAATTCACTACTTTTGGTGAGTGAATAATAGTTGCAGCAACTAGAAGTAATATCAGTGGAGTTTTAATACTTTATATAAATATAAATCAAATTCATTTTGTATTAATTGATCAATCTGCATGTCTGCACCTGAATACATGTGTATTTAACATCACTCATCATTGCAACAAATTTAATAAACTTAGGAATTCATTTATATATATACGAGGCACCAGAACCCAAAATACATAAACTACATAATTGTTCCACTTAAAGACCAAAATAAGTACACATCACTATTGATCACAGATGATAGTCACTAAACCCCTTAGATGACATACCCCATGAGTTATCTAATATCAAATTACTTAATGATTCACAAACTCATGTTGCCAATTACACAAAATTATATCAAAAGCTGCACTATCATTATACCAGAACTTGCTAACCTATATAAAGGCAACAACCTTATATATCCTAGCAAGTTCTCAAAAACTGAAGTTATAGATATGTTTTCTTCAACACAGCAACACATATATTGGTCAAGGTAGTTAATACCTAATACTTAAGCCAAAAACTTCTAGGCCACCACCTCCTATTCCTTTAACTTTTCCCATGATTGGTACTTGCATCATGAGCATGGTTACTTGTCCTATCTTTCGAAGGGTTACCATTCCCAGTGGTTGGAGGTTCTAAAGCTCCAGAATCAAGGGCTGGAGTGTCGATGTTTCCAATACGAACTCTTGGGCTAGGTTGGGAGTTGCCTATCATAAGTGCTGAAATTGAATTAAGCCCACTTCCTGGTCTATGCCTAATACCAAGCTGACTTGTAATTTCAGATGGAGAAGTTTCATTCCTACGGCCAGCGAGTGAAGAAGGGAAGTAGTTAGGTGCTGGGGAGGTCTGTGTATCATCTGGATACGAAAATGTGCTTCCTGAGATCCCATTTGTGTTAACAGCAGCCCCAAGACTTGATCTAAAGTAGGTGTCCAGAGCACTTGACACCCTCCCATCAAAATGGATTTCCATTTCCTGCTGCTGCCTCTGAAGATGAATAATCTCTCGATTATGCATGATACGCACACGCTCCAGCTCCCGCCTATATTGATCCATCATCTGCCTTGCTCTCTGCAGCTCCTCCCTTTGGTGTTCTGCTTCTCTTGCAACTTGCTCTGTTTGTTGCTGGCATGCTTCCCTCATAGCATGAAATTCAGCCGAAAGTCCTCTTCTATTTGTCACTAGGCCCGGTATATCAGCAGGAGTAACGCCAATGCCATAACCCAATACTCTGTGACCATGTTGTAGGCCTACTACAGCAGCAAACAAGTCATTGCATATTTGTGCTGTGAGCTCTCCTCCATTTGGCAACTCTTGGTATGCATGAACTCTATTTTCCAACTCAGCCTACAAATACCATTCAAGAGCTAACGATTCAGAACTAACATGTAAACAATAGAATGGCAATTTTCTTATATTGATAATAGCTTTTCATTGAACTATTGTATGAAAAATTAGGGTTACAAAACTTGTTAGATCTTTATAAAACTCGTTAAATTGACCATGAAATACCATTAAGGATCTTATGATTGAAAACCATAATCTATATAAGCATGATCTCTCGTTTACAATTCACGAGCTTATAATTCCTAACCATGCATGTAAATAAAGTATGAGTACCATGTAAATAAACCTCATGGAACCATGTATAACTTTTGGCTCAAAACCAAGGTGTAATTAAATAAAGCATACTTTACAATATGCTGGAGCCTATGATATAGAACCATTTAAATAAGCTTTGAGTTCCATTTGAATATAACGTGAAAAATAAACTTGCTTCATGCCATTCTGCAGTTTATGAATCAGAACCAACTTGTGGCAATAAAGCATGTATGAAATTAGCATTAAATAATAAAGAACTATCACATTCGTTGCTCATTCATGTGAACTCTCATACTAATTTATTTAAGCCTTACAACACTAATGAGAAGACCTTAACTTACAATTATCCCCTCCGATATTGTATCAACAGGTTCACCATTTGCCCTCTGGTGTGTCATCTTGAAGAATTCAATCTTATTAGGCTCTACACCACCATGATCTTGTGCCTGCAAATTTTAATACAATTGCTATTATCACTTGCAATGAAAAACGCATCCTATTATTAAATTATAGAACCGACTAGTTTAAAAAGAATCATAAATATCCCCAAACATGCACTTGTGCATACGATTTTGTACCCGTACTATGCCCCATGGTCAGTTTTCCTCGGTTTCTTACATTAATGTCATGGCGATGCTGCATTCACTTGAAATATGAATACAATTTGATTTTCAAAAACTGTTGTAACTTTTATTATTTAAACACCAAATTAGTTAATATCTTTAATAGTGTCAGTATCAAAGTTTGTTATTGGTTTGTTAGATTACAATTAATATATAAAATCTTAGGTATAGTAAATAAAAGCTTAATCACATTTTATGAGTACTCTACCTGCCCCTTGTCTGAATCCCAATGAGCAACCAGTAGGCTCCACTGATGAGGACATACATGTTGGTCACCACACCTAAATCGCAAGTTTGTGTTCTCATTTGGATAGTACCAATCTTTGCGCAAGGTGCACTTGTGATGTTTCCATCGTTCGTTCAACTTAGACTAAACAACAAATCGAATTCTTCTAGACAACGCTCTACTTCCCTCGTCACTCCAATCAATGGTAGCCCGTAATACATAACAATTATGAGTGGGAGACCATATTAAATCCTTCTATATGAACACAATTGATAGACAAGCATATTTACCTCAATTATAGTCCATGTTGTGTTCAGTACACGCCCCCTAAATGTTTGCCAATCCAATACATTGATTGGAAAAACATTGCGATCAATAGCCAACTGGCCAAGGTAGCGTGCAAAACGTGCCACAGTCCTTGAAGGTGCCATTGCTTGTCCAAAGTCATTGAACCTCATCAACTCAGGTCTTTCTATTGCCCAATTTGGTTGATTATGTCCCCTACGTTGTTGAATATCTGGAATCACCATCGGTGCTTCCTCTTCAACAACATCAGCATTTACCTCCACCACATTCTCAACCTCCAAGACATTCTCAATTTGTACTGCATGATCATTCACTACAATACCATTGAAAGCTGCTTGCACTGATTCTTGATTTCCCATTGCTTGTGTCTCACTCTCTAGCTCTATGGGTTGGACTTCATCTGCAATCATCTCAAGTCCAACCATAGTTTCAGGTCTCTCAGATTGGGACTCGGGTCCCTCAGCGTTGGACTCATTCACCCTACTTCTTCCCCTGCTTGTGTTATACAAAAGAAGGTTACTAAGTGTTATAACTAGGAAATTCACCAGTTCACCAGTACACACTTGGTGATATGCTGAATTTAGGAAATGTAACAAATAGGGAATTATATATGTTATTTACCTTGATCTAGACATTTAGCCAATAAGTCCAAAAACTGTCCCCTTGTACTATTCTGATCCCTTGCCTTTTATAACCTAAGCATAGTTAATTTGGATTTAAATTATCATACACACATTCAAAGTGAAAAAACAATAAAGCTTCACACATACACCCATGTAAACTATTATGTACATGCACTTAAAAGAGGTTACAATAGACTGGCATGAGAAAACATGATATCATAAGGAGACCACACACACATAATAATTGTTGCGTCCACATGTCAAGCCCTCATCTATAAACCATTTGATCACTTTGACTTTTGCAATGCATCCAAACTTGACTTAAGTTTACAGAGAGTGTGTGGGATATCATGTGAGCTAGTGAATCATCTAAACCTATTAAAGAATCATGTGGATGCTTTTTTAACTATAAATATATGTTGGGAGATAAACTATGGGGACAATAAAAGAAGAACAAGTAGCAGACAAACCATAAATATATATTGGGAGACAATATCTTTACAAGCAGTGGAAGAACCTTAATTAGCTTCATTAAATATACAGCAACTTTGTTGTGTCCATTACCTGGATTGGATGAACTTGTATGGACTGTTCTTTTCCCCTTTGGTGAGTCGCTTTCCCTTTTTGTGAAAAGGCAAAAGTGATTGCTTCTATCCATCACCTGTGTTTTTATATTGGTGGGGTATTATAAAATATCTCAACCTAGGAAAAAGTACCAAAGTGTCTTTGGTAGAAGGTTTTAGGTTTATTTTATTTTAGATTTGGGAGCCCAATGCTTTGGAAGTGCAATTTTGGCGGCAAGTTTGCCAAAACCAATTTTTTTTGCAAAGTTTCAATTTGTAAAGCATGGTAATATTGACATCAATATAATATACGACTCCCGCCCAGTGACCCATATAATTTTCATTAGATTAAATGAATGGCATCCTACTTTTCCTCATTCCTTTTTTAATTTTACTAATTTACATATTTTAACTTATTATCCTCCCTTCCATTATGTTGAAGTACAATTATGCATTTACCACAAGTATAGATTTTTGGGGAAAATGATCATGAGTTACAACATAAATATTTAAAAAAAAAATACTTAAATAAAGTGGCCATATCGACCATGTACCATGATGATCAGCTCACTATTAAAAATGTTTCACATGAACTAGGTTTGAAACCAAGAAGAGAGTACGTACATTCAAACTATATCTCTAAAGTATTCCCTTGGCAACCTATATATATATGATTAAAACCTTTTATGGTAGTCATTGTATTCATTGTTGTCAAATTCAATCCATTTTACCTTCATAATCTGCATATTTGCCCGTTTGTTAATGGTGTTGGATCTTTTAGTATCTAGTATTAATTTTATATTTATGCAACGTTTGTTAACAAAATTCAGATCACCATCAAAACCTATAAAGGTGAATAGGATATTTTAAATTTTAAAATCCAATCTTTAATTAATCCAATTTAGAAGAAGTATGCAGTGAAAAATATAAGACGTGCATTCAAGCAAGCAAACAGTCAACCCCATAAATTGTACACGTGGGAAAGCCCAAAGTGGGAAAACTTGCGGAACCGAACCTAATCCATAGATGCAATCCAATATGATCAAATTTTACAAACAGTAACTCGATTCAAACCCTGGAGTCCTTACTAATATTTACTAAACTCACGCCACTTGTACACATTCCAAATCACGATTGCACATAGACCGATTCGCGAAATCTCTTCAGAAATTCTGGCACCCGAACTCTTCTTGAACTGCAAACATTGTTAATCGATCCTAAACTCTCTAAGGAGACTCTAGAGCGAGTACAATCTAAATTTGTTCCTAGGAAGATGCCAATTATAGCAATGACCTTACAATCCAGCATCCCCCCCTTCCCCCACCAAAAAACCCCACATTTGGCTCTTCCTAGACAAAACACAAGCATTAGAAATATTACCCCCAACCTAGAGTGTATGCTCCGATTGGCATGCTCAAGGCCTGTCAAACCACGTAAATTGCACAAGTGTGATAGACAAAGTAAAAGCAAATAACTTACAATTCATTGCAATTTCATTAGAGACTGAAATTGCAACCAAAATTAAGAAGTTTGGAAACATAAAACCAAATAATGTGAAGCAACTTCTTACAATCTCAGCCAATCTCAAGTTCAACCAAAAACAAATAACTAATGCAACAACTAGCTCTCTCAACTTCTATCCTTTTTTTGCTAGTAAAGACAATTGTAGCTAGCTATCCTCTGGCAAGGAGTCTTGGTCAATGGAGGAGGCATGCCCTTGAAGAGATGACTGAAACCCATCAAGACGAGCGTCAATCTGAGCGAGGTGAGCATCAATGGCATCAAAACGGGTGAAAACTTGTGACGCCACTCCAGCAATATATGTATGCAAAGAAGCAAAATCAAATGATGTTGGAGCAGATGAAGGTAACTCAGCATCAGTACATGGAGACGGCAATGCCGAAGCATCATGATCAGCATGAGTAGATGGAGCTACGGCAGAGAATTTGGAACTCTTTTGGAGCACCTTAGCACCAACAGGATTTTCTCCAACAACATAATCAGAAACTTCACTAAAGTCAACTCCAGCATCCTCAAAAAGCTTAGAGAGAACACGAGGAAAGGGAAGGCCACTAGGGGCACCTTTTTTCTTGCCACACGCGGCAAGAGACTTAATACGGTCAGAGATTATCTTATGAACAGGAATAGGGGCACTACAGTCAAATAACATGCAAATCAACGCAGCATGCTCGGAAGGAATTTCAAATGAGTTGGTTTTGGGCCAAATATAATACCGAACAAGATAAAAGCACTCACGATACAACTGACGCAAATGACCAGCTGGAAAATAATTCTTAGTGGAATCAAATGTAGAAGGGTCAATGAACATGGTCTGTTGTTGAATTATAAACTTTGATTTATTTATGGTTATAGAATGATTAGTTATGCTTAATTTGTGTATCCACTTAGACTAGAAAATGTCAAGTGTAAGAGAGTGATGAGGCTAAGAATATGCCTCTGTTTATTTGTGGTCCTAAGTGAAAGAAGGTCACGTGTATAGTGTGTAGAAATTGTGTGGTCCTATGAAAAAGGATCATGCTTCATATATAGAAATATTCCTCTGAATTCCAATCAGAGTGCACAACAAAATATTCTCTCTGTTACTATCCTTTTCCTCTTCTAGAAGAAACTCAGAAAACCATCTAAGAAATCCATAAACACTATCATGGCCTCAGAGCCAGGTTGGATCTAAATCTGGGAGTAATCCTGTGAAAAATCGGTTGATAGACCGGTTTTGAGTAGTCCAGCTTACTCGGCAATCATCGGAAACCTTACCGGAGCTCAAACAAAGCTCTGCTTAACCCAGATTCCGGCGACTCAACTCAGTTTCCGGCGACGATGGCAGGATTGGGGAGTGCAGATGTAAGAACACCAATCTTCTCCGGCGAGAACTACGAGTTCTGGAGAATAAAAATGGTGACCATCTTCAAATCACATGGTTTGTGGAAGTTGGTAGAGCAAGGGGTCACAGTTCCTGAATCGAAGAAGAAGAAGAAGATACTCGAGGAAGATGAAACTGATGATGATGATGATGATCAGATGACAGAACTCTACATGAGGGATTCAAAGGCTCTAGGAATTATTCAAAATGCAGTTTCCGACCAGATCTTTCCGAGAATAGCAAATGCAGATTCAGCAAAGGCAGCTTGGGAGTTGCTATTCAAGGAATATCATGGTGGTGATCAGGTGAGATCTGTGAAATTGCAAAATCTGAGGCGTGAATTCGAGTATACTAGGATGAGAGATGATGAATCATTATCAGCTTATCTAACAAGATTAAACGAGCTGATAAATCAAATGAAAACGTTTGGAGAAATACTCTCTAATGAAAGAATGGTGCAGAAAGTCCTAATTAGCTTAACAAGGGTCTATGATTCTATTTGCTTAGTGATAGAGAACACTAAGGATTTAAGATCAGTTGAGCTACAGGAGGTGACTGCTATTCTGAAAAGTCAGGAACAAAGGCTTGATTTGCACTCAGACAATACAACTGAGAAAGCATTCTCATCACTGACTGTGAATCCCAGGATGCAGAACAGAAACAATATGCAGAATAGAAGCAACATACAGAAGAATTGGCTCTCAAAAGGCAAGAAGTGGGAGTCAAAACCCATATTTCAGCAGAGGAATGGTAGCTCCTCACAGTTTGCGCATCCTCCACAAGCTGGAAGTCAAGAAACTGCAAAGCCACAGTGTAAAGTCTGCTCTAAATTTCACTTTGGAGAATGTAGATATAAAGGGAAATCAAAGTGTCACAACTGTGACAAATTTTGACATTGGGCTAGGGAATGCCCTGCTGGAAAATTCATTCAGAAGGCAAACTGTGCTAATCAGCTAGAGGTTTCAGGAAACCTGTTCTTTGCTAACAGTGCAATTAACAAACCCAAAGTCAATGGTGACTGGTATATTGACAGTGGATGCAGCAATCATATGACAGGGGATGTAAGTCTACTGATAGATGTGACTACTAATATAGCTGGGAAGGTACAAATGTCGAATGGAGTTCTTGAGAGTGTAGCTGGAAAGGGTTCTTTGGTAATTGAAACCAGTAAAGGGAGAAAATACATAAGAGAAGTCATGTATTTACCAAGCTTAAAGGAGAATCTACTTAGTGTTGAACAGATGGATGAGCACGGCTACTATCTACTCTTTGGAGGTGGAGAATGCAATGTATTTGATGGTCCAACACTAGAGAATTTGGTACTCAGTGTTAAGGTCAAAGGAAACAGGTGCTATCCTCTATCCTTAGTACCGAATGATCAACTGGTGTTAAAGACAAGTGTCATTCACAGTATGAAGATTTGGCATAGAAGATATGGGCATTTACACTTCAAAGGGCTAAAGGAGCTAAAGGATAAAGACATGGTGCATGGTCTGCCAAGCCTAGATGACTGTGAAGAAGTGTGTGAAGGATGTCAGTTAGGGAAGCAACATAGAGACAGTTTCTCTAAAGAAAAGGCTTGGAGAGCAAAGCACCCACTGGAGTTGATACATATAGACTTGTGTGGGCCTATGCAGACTGAATCTATGGCAGGAAATAAATACTTCATGTTACTGGTGGATGACTGTACCAGAATGAACTGGGTCTATTTTTTGCGGTACAAGTCAGAAGCATTCATTTGCTTCAAGAAGTTTAAAGCAATGGCTGAGCTACAAAGTGGGTTTAAAATAAAGAGTTTGAGAAGTGACCGAGGTGGTGAATTTTTATCTGCAGAATTTACAAAATTTTGTGAAACAGAAGGCATCCAAAGGCAACTCACCGTGGAATATACCCCTCAACAGAATGGAGTGGTTGAGAGGAAGAATAGAACTGTGGTGGAAATGGCAAAGGCAAATGCTTCATGAGAAAAGCATGCCATATTACCTATGGGCAGAAGCTATACATACAGCAGTTTACCTTCTAAATAGGTGTCCTACAAAAGCATTAGATGCTTTAACTCCTTTTGAAGCTTATAGTGGCAGGAAACCAGGTATAGCACACCTGAAAGTATTTGGTTCCCTGTGCTATGTGCATGTGCCAAATGCACTGAGACAGAAACTGGATGCCAAGAGTGCTAAAGGTGTATTTGTGGGGTATGGAACCTGTGAGAAGGGTTACAGAATTCTAGATCCACTGACAAAGAAGTTATTACTATCTAGGGATGTGATATTTGATGAAAATTCAGCTTGGGATTGGAACACCAATGCAGAGAAGTATGTGACTATGGAGTACACTACTACTATGGAAATTGAGAAGGAGCCTAGAATGACAAGGACTGTTACTGAACCTGTGACACCAGTAAATCAGGCACATGGTTCACCTGGAGGAAGTGTGGTGAATTCAGAAGAAAGCTCCAGAAGATCATACAGAAGTGGAGAAATTAGAGATACCTATGATCATACACGCTCAAGTGGAGAAATATAAATGAAGTGATTGCTCAATGCAATCTGTGCATTATAGAGCCTGAAAACTATGAAGAGGCAGCAAGGGATGAATCATGGAAGGAAGCTATGGAAAATGAGTTGTCCATGATTGAAAAGAATCAGACATGGGAACTAGTTGACAGACCTACAGAAAAGCCAGTTATAGGGGTCAAGTGGGTGTTCAAAACCAAGTTAAACTTGGATGGTTCTGTGCAGAAAAATAAAGCAAGATTGGTAGCCAAAGGATATGCGCAGAAGCCAGGAGTAGACTACAATGAAACCTTTGCTCCTGTAGCAAGATTGGATACCATCAGGACACTCATAGCTTTGGCAGCTCAGAAAAATTGGCAATTATATCAGCTTGATGTGAAATCGGCTTTTCTGAATGGGATTCTACAAGAAGAGGTTTATGTAGATCAGCCCGAAGGATTTGTAGTAGCTGGAAAAGAAGATAAAGTGTATAGGTTGCATAAAGCCCTATATGGACTAAAGCAAGCACCCCAGGCTTGGTATGGAGAGATAGATGCCTACTTCAGCACATGTGGTTTTCAGAAAAGTCAGAGTGAGGCTACTCTCTACACAAAGGCAAGGGGAGTTGAAGGAATACTAATTGTGTCTATCTATGTGGATGATATAGTTTACACTGGCAGTAACAGTGAGATGTTGAAGGAATTCAAGACTGATATGATGCACAGGTATGAGATGACAGATTTGGGTTTACTTTATCACTTATTAGGAATGGGGGTTATCCAAACTCAGTCGAGTATATTTATTCATCAAAAGAAGTATTCCACTTCTTTGTTGAACAAATTTGGACTTGCTGAATGTAAACCAGCAGCTACACCATTGGTAGCAACTGATAAGCTCAGCAAGGAGGATGGAAGTGGACCAGCCAATGAAGAAGAATACAGAAAACTTGTGGGAAGTCTCTTGTATTTAACTGCCACTAGACCTGATCTCATGCATGCTTCAAGTCTATTAGCTCGGTTTATGCATGGTCCCACAAAGAAGCATTATGGAACTGCAAGGAGGACTCTGAGATATGTGAAAGGTACTTTGGACTATGGGATTGAGTATGTTAAAGGAAAGAAGGCTGTGTTAATAGGCTACTGTGACAGTGATTGGAGTGGGTCTGTGGATGACATGAAGAGTACTTCAGGCTATGCTTTTAGCTATGGCAGTGGTGTGTTTTCTTGGGCTTCAGTGAAACAGCACTGTGTAGCACTATCAACTGCAGAGGCCGAATATGTGAGTGCAGCAGAGGCAACAGCACAAGCCATCTGGTTGAGATTCATGTTAGAAGATTTTGGGGAGTTTCAGACTGAAGCTATACCTCTGCACTGTGATAATACTTCGGCTATTGCTATCACAAGAAACCCAGTGTTCCACCAGAAGATCAAGCATATTGATAGAAGATATCACTTCATCAAAGATGCTCTACAAGAAGGTGTGATTGATCTACTCTACTGCCCTACCAATGAACAGCTTGCAGATATTTTTACCAAAGCTCTACCTAAGGATCGGTTCAACTACCTCAGAGAGAGACTTGGAATCAAATCAGCTCAAAGTTTGAAGGGGAGTGTTGAATTATAAACTTTGATTTATTTATGGTTATAGAATGATTAGTCATGCTTAATTTGTGTATCCACTTAGACTAGAAAATGTCAAGTGTAAGAGAGTGATGAGGCTAAGAATATGCCTTTGTTTATTTGTGGTCCTAAGTGAAAGAAGGTCACGTGTATAGTGTGCAGAAATTGTGTGGTCCTATGAAAAAGGATCATGCTTCATATATAGAAATATTCCTCTGAATTCCAATCAGAGTGCACAACAAAATATTCTCTTTGTTACTATCCTTTTCCTCTTCTAGAAGAAACTCAAAAAACCATCTAAGAAATCCATAAACACTATCATCTGTACCATCCGGGAAATATCGTTTTGAACCTCTAGTAAAGATCTCCTAAAAGAAAAAATTTGATTGTTGTCCGTCCATGGAAGACCTAGACATGTGCGAATGACATCACATGTTACGCCAACTTGCTTACCCCTAACAAAAACAGTAAGCTGTGAGCAATTATTGAAATTGCTATAAAACTCCTAGACCATAGATAGACTAGGGGCACGAAGACAATCATACTTAACCCATTCTAACCATTTACAAGCAGAAATCATGGCCTGAAATTCGGGGCTAAAGTCAGAAAGAGTGAACTCACGTTCAACAATGAGTTTTTTCAAACGATAGACACGAGACCAACAATCATAACATGACTCACTAGCAAACCTATCCGAAGGGTAAGCCAAATGTGGTTCAAGCTCAGAACGAGCCCTTTTGGAAGACTAGGATTGAGAGCGTATTGGAGATAATCTCCCGAATGGAATTACCGCTGCCCCTATCCGGAATGCAAGGAGCATGCCAAAGGTTTTTGTAAAATGTGACCACCTCCTCTTTAATATTGTCACATCCTTCCACGACCGTGCCATCCCCCTTAGTAATGGAAGTGATCTTGTTTAAATTTTTCCTACCCAAGGTGGACTTGAAGAAGAAAGCCGAGTTCCTATCCCCTTCCTTTAACCAAGGAATACGGGACTTTTGCTTATTAAAAAGCTCCTCCTCCTCAAGAGCCTTAGCATAATCCCTGACCAACCCGCTTTCTTGATCCCTTAAGCCAATATCACAAGGGTTAGCTACCAACCCTCTTTGGCAAACCGAGAGGTGGTGCTTGGCAGCAATAGTGTTATGAAACACATTCCCCACCCTACTCTTGTTAAGCTTCAGCTCCTCTTTGATCAACTTGAGCTTCTTGGCAACTTGGAATTGATAGGATCCCTCAAAGGTAGTACCCCAGCACAGAGCAACAAAGGGAAGGAAGTCTTCCCTTTTAGTCATGAAGTTAAAGAACTTGAAGGGACACTTCCTAACCCTTGGGGAAATCCCCAAATTTACTAAGCAAGGACTATGATCTGAAATCCCTGGTATAGGAAAAACAGCCCCTGAGTTTTCAAACTTTGTGCACCAAGGTTCATTGACCATTACTCTATCTAACTTCTTTGAAACACACCCCAAGGAAGGTCTTTTATTACTCCAAGTGCAAAGAGAACCGGTAAACCGAAGATCATCAATTTCAATCTCCTCAATGCACTTCTGAAAATCTACCATGGCACAAGTGGTACTATTGGAACCTCTCATGATTTCATTGGAAGAACAGGCCACATTGAAGTCCCCCATTATAACCCAAGGCTGGTTCGAACAAAGAGAATAGGTCTGCTCCAAACTCCTCCATAAATCCCGCCGCATTCCATTATCATTTGAGCCATAAACAAAAGAAACATAAAACTCAACATTGCACTGAAGGTGAGTAACCCTATAATTTACCACTTGGGCCGACTCATTCAATTTAACAAGGCTAAAAACGCTGGGGTTCCAAGCAACCCAAATCCTCCCATGGTCACTAGAATCATAGTTATCATCCACACTCCAATTATGAAAAATCAAATTAGACAGAAAACCCTTGTTGCACTTCCTAACCCTTGTTTCAACAATGCTAATGCGGGAGAGCTTGTTATCATGCACAAAATTCCGAATTTCCGCATGTTTAGAGGGTGCATTGAGCCCCCTAATGTTCCAACAAGCAAACTTGATCATTGAGAGGGTTTAGAAGATGTACCTGGGGCATGGCTGCCCCCCTTGCTTGCTGACTTCATTTTAGTCTTCTTCTTTTTCCTCTTATTTGAGGAGTTCACAGCCACTAATCTAGGCCCATCAATATTCTTGCCTAAGATCTTGCTCGGCCAAAGAGACTTATCCGGGAACGCGGTGGTAGGCTCACTATCGCTATCAGAATTCACTTCCACATCAAGAGCTTGGAAGGAATTAGAAGTGTGAGTCACGAGGGTAGGAGAAGAGGGTTCACTTTCCACTTGAATGCTGCATGAAGTGGCATCACTCTTAAAATTTTGAACAACCCCAATAACTTGAATTGGGTTGATTATAGTAGGCCAGCAATGCTTCCCATTGTCAGCCCCTGCACCGGCTTTGGTGTTCACCACAATGCTTTCTTTAGTGTCTTCATCACTAGATGCCAATATGGTAGGAGCAGCCTCAACAACCTTCTTCTTAACCCACACCAAATTTTTAGGAGAGGATGGGCAGTTACCCGTTGTGTGCCCAAAGGTTTTGCAAGATGTGCATATTTTTGGTTTCCATTGGAATTCAACCCTAATCTCCTATGGGAAACCTCCATGGAGCATCAAATTAAAGGACTCAACAAGCTCTGAATTTGCGTCAACCTCCACACATATCCTAGCAAAGGACACTCTTTGGTGATTCTCGGTGAGGCTATCAGCATAGAGGGGCCTTCCGATCGCACTTGCTATGTAGCTAAGACCCTCCTCAGTCCAAAATTCATGAGGAATGTTAAAAAACTTGACCCAAATGGGAATTTTGGAATGGGACTCTTTGGTGAGTATGAGACCAGATTGCCATTTCTTAATAAATAAGGGCTTACCTGCAAAAAGCCATGGACCAGCCTCCAAAATAGCTACACAAACCTCTGTCCTATTGAACTTAAAGAAAAAGAAGCCATTGTCATTAGCTAGGACCTCCACTAGCCCCTTGTTGCCCCAAACCCTAAGAGCAATGGATTTTACCAAAGAGAAAGGGAGCCTTTTTTCAATCAGATACCCAACAAGACAATTTTCCCAAAGCTTGCACCCTTCAGCTGCTACTTCACGAGGTGGGGAAAACCACCCTCCTCCCACCATCAAAAATGGGTTTATGGTACTTGAGTTTCATAGGAGCATGGGAGGTGCCTCCCTTCCCTTGGACAGCTTGGCTGTAGTTTTTAGGTGGAGGAGAAGGTGTGTTAGTGGAGGAAGAAGCCACTCCCTTTGAGTTCTGATTTGCACCAGCACCATGTGACAATGGAGGTAGGGGAGCATTTTCAAAAACGCATGGAACAGCTGTTGGGGGCTTACCATCAGCATGGGACAAAGAGGCTTGACTTGTGGCAGCTAGCAGGTCCTTGGGAGAGGTGAGGGCGTGAGATCCCATGCCCTTTTGCTGGTTTCTTCCTAGGATATAAGGACAAGACATCCCAGGGGGGACATCAGATGGGTCAGAAAACGTGTCAGACTCAAGACCCAATGTGAAAAGGTGAGGGTGGTTGGTTGACAGCTTTCCATGCGCCTGCACACCAGTACCCAGCATACTATTGACCAGTAGGTCATAGGAAGCACCCTTGGACCAAATATCAGATTTTCATGGATGAACAATCTCCCTAGCTTGTTCAAGCCGAGACTGGAGCTTGACAAAGTCCTTAGAGGTGAGCAAGGCCTTCGTTGGGGCTTCAAGGATCATCTTACCTCCCACCTGGTTCGAAGCATCCATGGAGTCCATGAGGTTTACATCAAGAAAGTGTGCAGCCCCCATATTAAGCTCCAGAGAAGGAGCAGGTGAAACAAACGTGGCAGGTGCATCCAAGGGCTCGGGACGAGTGTTTGGGGGAGGTTTGGAAGGTGGGGAGGTTTGTGTGGCTGGCTGGAGGGTTACCAAAGGAGTTGTGGATGGTTGGGAGCTGGTTGTTTGCAGTGTTTGGAAGCTGGTCGGGTTTGTTGTAGAGGGCAGCAATGGGGTGTTTGGGGATGGCAACGGATGTGCAGGACGGTTCATGGCTGGAAGGGGGGCATTTTAGAGGTTGGAGGTGGCTGAGAACAGATCGGAATCATGGTTTAGGGGTAGAAGGGAGGAGTTCTGGTAGTGGCAGCAAGGAGGCTTCTAGAGAGAAGGAGGAACATCTCTCTCTAGAAACTAAATATAATGAAATGAGCCTAAATTTATCAGCTTCAGTAATGCCTATCATATTTTGTCACTAAATAAATAAATAATAGTGAAGTTTCTAACTTTTTATGCAGTCCTAGGTCCTTCTCACCTTTTTCATTGGCTGGTATATTTATTTAGAATCACATATATATATTGAACTTGAACACTATAGTATTACAAATTCCTGACACTACTAATCTGTACTCTTTGTTTACATGGTATAATAAGTTTGGTCAATTCAAGAAGCTATGAACCAGTTAATTGAGGAACCCCCAGTTTTGCCAAATTTATACCATATATGAAGTGACAGAATTATGCGGCCAGATACATATTTATATATGTGTTAAAATGAACACATTCATTTCACTATATGCAAACAAACAAACCTAGAAAGTTTAAGTATAAATCACCCAACTCACGCATCATATTAGTAGAGACTAGCACCGAACAAGCAATACATCAAAGCTGGACAGAAGTTGCTAAACATTGATATCTAGCTTGGTGGGAAATTACCTCAGAAAATCAATATCGGACAGGGAAAATATGGTGTCTTCGAATCTTATTGCTAACTATCCAATCCCAAAAATAAAAGTCTCTGTCAAACCATACATATAAAGAGGAAAAAATTCCAAAGATATCAAATTCAATAATATAGTACCCAAACGCACATAAGAAAGAAACAAAGGCAGTTAATTAGTTTAGGAGTGCATGAGAAACTGACCTCTGCAATCACTCAACTTTCGTGGGTCACTGTGTGACCAAAGATACGTTTGAACCTTCAATTACAAAAATCTCACCATATCAGTACCTCGTGAGTGTAACAGGAGCTTTGAATCTACCACCAAAAAGTGTGTAAATAAACTCATCCTAATGCTGGGATGAAGAAGGACGACAGCAATTAGTTTATTGAAAAGGCCACCCTAGCAAACAAATGTGACAGAGAAGAGTGGCCCAAATTAAGTATGTCTGAAAATTGGGAGCAACCAAAGATGCAAATACTAATGAGCAGTGGGTAAGAGTCACGGTCAAAACAGAGTGGCAAAAGGAGTAAATCACCCCATAAAGCCGACCCTTTTTTTTAAGTTAATACCAAAGCAACTATTGAATAGTTGTAATTTACGGGTCTTCTTAAAAACAGTAAATGTTGACCATTTAAGTGGATATTAGAGACTATCACAACATATAGTCTGCATTTGGAGTAGGCTTTGCTAGTATTTGTTGTAGTGCAAACACAAACAAACAAACACCGATTGTTATACCAAAAAACAATCAAATCTCTCCAAAATCAACTGAAATAGAAGACCATATGTAGACCTATCAAGCATCTTAGACATAGATAATCAAACAATAAAAACCACATGCAGACTTATATCTGTTATGACAGGACCCTCCCCGAATTCCACCCTGGAACT
>QANT01003823.1:0-19201 GCA_003254885.1 Purshia tridentata | reverse complement strand
AATACTTATTTTGGTTTATGTCCACTCACTGAGTTAATTCATTAGATTTATACCTTGTTGTGATTTTAAATTTTCCCCCAGGTTGTAGCGGTGGAACGGTCGAGCCAAAGACGTCGAGGCAGTCTAGCGAAGAACTTTGAAATTTGTAGGAATCAATTATTCTTGTAAATTTTGTCTTCTTAGTAAATTTTGTAGTGCGGCTCTGATAACCTATTGAAACTTAAGTAATTGGCTTTGAAATTTGGGTCGAAGACCCTTTCGATTGTGGTAGAGGAGCTGTGGTACTTAGAAGTGTTTTCTTTGCAGGTCTTCGGAGAAAGGGTTCGTCCAATTTCAGGGGAGGTTCTGTCGAAATTTCGGTAGGATTTTCCTTGATATTGGATGCTCGCAGGATCACTCCGATGTTCTAGGGTGGAATTCGGGGAGGGTCCTGTCAATTTATGAGAATATTTAGAAATCCATAAAAATCTATCCAACATAATCCATTAAAATCTATATAGAATTCTGTGGAATCTATAGAATTATGTGGAATCCATCAAATCTATAATTCTTTTAAAATCCTTTAGAATCCAAATTGAGTACACCCCTTAAGTTGGAGTTTTCGAATGGATGGAAACAAGAAGCCAAGAACAGTAAGAACCCAACAACCTCAACTTCACCCTCTCTACCTGGAACGGTCAAGATGACACGTGGTCCAGCATCACCTACGACGACACTTCCACCCATGTCGTCTGCTCCATTGAGCTCGCCGGCACCAACCTCTTTGGCCCTTTCCCGTTCCTCCTCTGCAGCCTCCCAAACCTCACCTTTCTCTCCCTCTACAACAATTCCATCAACTCCACCCTCCCTCCCGACCTCACCACTTGTACAATTTGGAGGGATCTCGGATCTTTCTTTGTGTCATTTGGTGGTGTTGCGACAGTAAGTCGGCGAAATACATTGTCAAGGATTGATGTTGTGGCTTCTGAGATGCGGTTGCCAACGAAGAGGGTTTGCATTTTGTGTGCTGATAGAGGAGTTGGTGGTGTATTGGGTTGATTGAGAGGTGGGTGTGGTGAAGAAAATGACGAAGGGGATGGGTGGGCAATCTGGGTTTGTAGTGTTCAATTCCTCCAATTCCTTTTAAAAGTTTTGGTTTTTAATCTAATTGTTAGGTTTTTTATTTTCTTATTTTTTGTTTATAGTATATTTCTATTTCATTTTTATTTTTAATTTTCTTTAGAGTTTTAATATTTTTTAAATTAGAAATAGAATCATATTTAATATGAAAAGACCATTTTGTCTTTATTTTTAACAGAACTTATAACATAATTGACGAAATAGACCAAGTATATGTAAACGACGAAAAAAAAGTGGATCAACTTTGTAAAAAAAAAAACATAAAAAACGTGAAAGTAAGTGAATCAACGATGCATTTAACTCTAAAAATAATATGACCAAGTTGTATGACTTTAGAAATTTAAATGTTACCCTTATAAAAGTTTTGATTCATAAAGTAAAATTCCTGGGTTTATAACATAAGTATATATATAAGAGCAACTTTAAATAGGACAGCAATCTAGTATATTTGGGCAAGCACAAAAAACATACACAACCTTATTTCATCAAGAGGAAAAATACTACACAATGTATATACGTTTACAACTCACATATATTAGAGCAAAATGTATAGTCACATACTTTTATTTTACAAGGCACACTCACTCAAAATGAAACAAATTAACTAGAATTCATTACGTGATCTAGTAAGGGACAGGTGAATTAATTGTCGGCCAGCATCATTAGCCTTTAAAGTTGGGCTTGAGTTTGCATGCTTCTGTCATACTCGAGAGTACCAACTAAAATACTACTTGGACCACCATCATCAACTTCACCAGCTTTCACATCCACAACATATGACAGGACCCTCTCCGAATTCCACCTTGGAACCCGGAGTGATCCTGCGGGCATCCAATATCAAGGAAAATCCTACCGAAATTTCGGCAGAACCTCCCCTGAAATTGGACGAACCCTTTTTCTCCACGAGACCTGCAATTGCACTTCTAAGTTTCTCAGCTCCTCTACCACAACCAAAAGGGGTCTCCGACCCAATTCCAAAACCAATTACTTAAGTTTTCACTAGATTATCAGAGCCGCGCTACAAAATTTACTAAGAAGACAAATTTTGCAAGATTAATTAGTTCCTATAGCTTTCAAATGTTCGTTGGCTTGCCTCGACGTCTTTGGCTCAACCGCTTCACCGCTACCACCTGGGGGAAAATTTAAAACAATAAAATGGATAAAACTAATGAGTTAACTCAGTGAGTGGACATAAATCAAAATAGATATTAATAAACCTTTACTTTAAAATTTCTTAGAACTTCGTAACTTTTCTTGGAAATCCCCCAGTTTTAAAATCACTTTCATAAAATCCATTGAAAATTCGATGAATAAATCCATACTTTAAAATTCATTTTGAGATTTTCTGGAAAATCAATAAAACCAATTAAGTTACTAAATATCACTTAAGAATTTCACACCCAACAGTCACCCACTCAACCTGCCGTACATGCGCAGGGCCTACGACCTGCCGTACGCATGCAGGGCCAATATTTCCTGCCGTACATGCGCAGGGCCTACAACCTGCCGTACGCATGCAGGGCCCATATCCTGCCGTACATGTGCAGAGCCAGGGTCTGTCATACACATGCAGGGCCAATATCCTGCCGTACGTGCACGCAGGGCCGCCCCCAAAGGGCAAAGCATCCCGACACACGGCCCAAAGCCTATGTGTGTGCCGTGATGGGTCCCAAAGACCTATTAGAGCTGATCACCTGAAAGGTACTGCGAAGGGTGGTTTGAAAATCCTTTTTTTCCATAAATCTCTTCTTGCCCACAAAAATATATAATCTTTCCAGACCGGAAAACCATTAACCAACAACTATAAAATCCTTTTTCGAAAACCAACCTTTAATATTTCAATATACAAATAAACCAAATCCGTTTACTTGAGAAACTAAAACATTCCCAAAATCTAACAGTTCGAATAAATCGTCAAGAAAAATAGTTATCAAGCACCTCAATTTATTTCCAAGCATTAATTCTCAAACCATGCTCGAGACTCAAATAATATTTTTCAATTAATAAAATTCAATTGAAACTCAATTAAATATAAATACGAACGAAATCATGCAATTCATAAAGAATTCATAAACCAAGCTTAAGAAACGAAGTCCACTCACAGAGATAGCCTAGTTTTAAGAAACGAAGTCCACTCACAGAGATAGCCTAACCTTAGTCTCCGAATGGATCGTCCTTGGACTCGGGAGTGTCGCCTAACACGAGAACAACAATACGTTAGAATACTATTCAATTTACGATCATAAAAACACGTGTACAGTCTAAGCCTTACGCTACAAAATTCTAAATTCAAACTATAACCCAACTTATTCTTAATCCGGTAATTTTCTCAATTAACCTCCATTTTATCTAACTTGACCGAGGATCGTCCGGGTGTCGTTTCGACAACCCAAAAAATGTCTAACTTCACCTCAAAATCACCATTTCTCCGATTTTCTTCAACTAACCATTCTAAATCACAATTGATGATTTCTAAGTTTGGAAATTACTTAAAACCACCTCAAATTATTGCCCAAAATCAAGGATTCCAAGAGATTTAACATGATTTCCAAATCTCTAATTCCCAAGTTTCTAACTTCTCACAATAATTCCTTAATTCAAGTTCCAATTAACTCTAAATCCATACCATAACCACCAATTGCACCCTAGGACTTTTAATTATCCTCAATTAACAAGAATCCGAATTGGCATAATCTCCTAGAAATTCTAAGTTCCAAAATCCTCAAAATCAAACAATCAATAAGTCCCAAATCATCCCAAATCCATGCTTAATCTCACAATTACACAAAACAACCACCCATTCCACTCAAACAAGGCCCAATCCAAAATGGCATAACCCCACTTTCCCCAATTTTCAAATCTCTCAAAATTCCTTTAAATTCCTTAATCTAACCTTCAATTCATAATTGCTAGGAGTGATTATTACCCAAAATTACATACAACACATTCCAATTTCCGAAATCTCAAGGGAATCCAAATTTTGGGTTCTAATTTCCTAAATTCTAACTTCTCAAACATTCAAAATTTAACCACCAATTTAGAGGGAAATAAAGCCTAGAATAGGGGGAAGAAAACCCACCTAAAATAGAGAGAAGGGGCGCCGGAAATTGGCACGAATTTCGCGACGATGGAGCGGCTGAACTGGTCTTCTCCGGCGTGGTTCACGACTTTAGGGGCAGCTACCGACATGGGGGCGGCTGGGGAAGGACAACCGGTCGCTGGGTAGGTGGTTCTTGGCCAGCTCGTCGCTTTGTGTCGCCGGAAATGGCTGGAGCTGCAAACTCCAGTCGCGCGCAGGGGCAAAGAGAGATCGGGAGAGAGAGAGAGAAAGGGGCTAGGGGCGTCGGGAGGTGGCTGGCCGGCGACTGGCGACGTCGCCGGCGGGTCTGGGTGGCCGGAGATGGCTGGCGTCGCGCAGGGGAGAGAGAGAGAGAGGAGGGGGCGTCGGGCTGGGCTAGGCTTGTTGCCTTCGCCTGCGCGTGGAGAGAGGAAGAAATAGGGGGTGATGGAATATTCCAGAATTTTCTGGAATATTTAATACCATTTCCTCAAAATTACAAGTTTGCCCCTCACTTTGAACCTCCATATTTCTCAAACCGTAACTCCAAATGACGCATGCTACGTGTCTACGAACTCGTCGAGTTAAGCTCTACGCAACCATGTCAAAGTCAACTCTAAACTCCAAATAATTTAAAAAGTCAACCATGAGCTCCNATTGAGTTTTATTGCTTAGTGCATAGTATAAATTAATGGCGAGCACAAGAAGATACTTTCCCCTGGATGTGTGGTTGGACATTCTTGCTCGACTTCCTGTGAAATCTTTGAAGCGGTTCCAATGTGTTTGCAAATCTTGGTACCATCACTTGAGAAGCCCATATTTTGTAACCCAACATCTCCACTTCCACTGCAAAAATAACAGGCTGAACAATCTTTTTCTTGTTTCGTTTCTATTTTCCAACCGACCAATGACTTGTCTCACCTTGCTCAATTTTAACGACACCACCGATGACATCATTTCTTTAGGTTGGAAAAATATTTATCAGGAGGGAAATGCAAAAATTTTAGGTCCATGTAATGGCATATATTGTCTAAGTATTGATGATTCCCCAATTAATGAAAATATCAAGACTGCATTGGTGAATCTTTCATCAAGAGAATTCAAGGCACTTCCAGATCATCCACCTAGGTCTGTCCCCTTCTGGCTTCGTCGTGATAGTTACTACTTAGAAAAAGTCGTTGAGTTTGCCTTTGATCCTAAAACCAACGATTATAAGGTGGTTTCATTTACAAGTATCTATTCTTTTTTGCCAAATATTAAGAGAAAAGTATTCACATTCCAGGTTGCAGTATATAGCTTATATTCTAATTCATGGAGAGAGGTAAATGTACCAATAATGCAGCTGGATCATACTTTAATTATTCCTGGCACATCTCAAAATGACACCTATCTTGATGGAAATGTTCACGTCTTGGCTTGCGATTTCAACCATCAGGGTGATCGTAGCTACTTCATTCTTTCTTTTAACTTGGCTACTCACGTGTTCCGAAAGATAAAGCTCCCAGAATTATTAAAGAATCGATTGAATACTTCTACTCATACTCATATTGGAGCGTATGATGGATCGCTTACTTTTATAGTCTATCCATGGAAAATAGATGATGATCAAAGGGTTATACGACTGTATAAATTTGTTGACATATGGGTTATGCAAGACTACCATATTGACGAGTCTTGGACTAAGCAATTTAGGTTTGGACCAATTTTGGACCATGGTAAGATACTAGGATCTTGGCGAAATGGCCAATTTGTTATGCAAACGCGCCATAAATATGTCTTGTATGATCCAAGGAACAAAAAGATCAAGGAGCTTTGCAAGGTTAAGAAAGGTTGGTATTTTAGGAAAACCTGCATCTACTCTGAGAGCTTAGTTTCATTGAAAGGGGATCAAGGAAATGAGAAGAATATGTTATTTGATATAGCTGAAGACCATCTGTTATTCGCAAATTGCGTGTCACATGCATGTTATTATAAATATATTCACAGCCTTAATTATTTATTCAATTGTTTTAAATTCTTAAATTTTTTCTCCTGTAATTGATAACTTGATATGTATAATATATATGATCAATCCTAGTTATCTGGAATTTCGCACGACTTAAATGCTTGAAAATCTTGTGATATCTGCAGGTGTGTGGGAATCCTACCTTGAAGAAGTAAAAGAAGAAGTAGAAGTAGAAGTAGAATTAGATGAAGAAGAAGAAGAAGAAGAATTTGAATGAATTATTATGATTTTCTCAGTTTTATATATAACCATATGATCTGCACCGTAGACATTTATATTATTTCTAAGATTCTTTTTAATCCAGAATATGAAACTATGGCATGAATACTGCACAAGAGGTTGGTATAGTATACTAAGAAGAGCAAAATGCATAGAGTACGTTATGCATGGAGTACGTGACTAAATATACAGTGACACAAAGAGCTTAGGATTGTTTTGCCTGGATTCAGGTCGACTAATCCCATTGTATTAATCAATTACTTAGTCAGGTTTAGACTTGGGGTATAGATATATGGTTGTCTGTATATGTACAGAACAATGATATGTTTTAAAAAAGCTTTATAATATTGTTGGAAGTATTGAATATTAATGGACTAACAATGGCATGTTGATTAAAGTTTGTAACAATTTTGAAAGTATTGATGGACTAACAAATGGTGGACCAAGTGAGGTTGTTTGTAATGCCTGTTTGATAGAATGTCTTACGAGAAATGTCTTTTTCTTCAAGAAAAGCATTAAGATGGCAAATAAATCGGATCTTATCCCCCCTATTGACAAGCTATATATACATAGCAGATGATAAATTGGATAAGTTGCAATTGAAAGCCACAAGGCCCACAACTGATCAGAAACAAATGAATATAGAGTGGATCTAGATATACTCATATAAATGAACTACAAGCATTGTGTAATGTAATGAAGGTTATACTAAGAATAGATAAAAGTAAAGTTCATGGAATGAGAATAGATTGAGGTATATTATCTCTAATTTTTAAGTATATTAGGAAAAGCAATTTTAGTAATTTTTTACTTTAATTTATAATTTAGTCAATTTTCTTTTTGACAATTTGATAAAATGGCAGCGACATAATGGCTTAAGGATTGATCAGCTTGCAATCACATTCAAATCCAGATCCTAACATTTTTTGAGCATTTGTCATTAAAGACTTCATTTTTTCACAACTAAAATATAGATTTTCTAATATTAATATAATTGTATGTCATACAGTCACTATATCAAAGATTAACTTTCCTAATTACTTTGATTGCATAGTGCTTACTACTATATTAGTCGAAATACAAAGCTTTTATATAGTTTATTATTACTAGAGAATTGCGACGCCATTGACGTCATGGCCTCAACCAACCCTTTTTAGTCAACTCTGTCAGTGTGGCACTGAATATCTTTAAGCTTTTCTTGGTCTTCTTCATTCTGCTGGAACCTTTTCCTTTTTTGTGCAATGGAGGGTGGTGAGTGTGTTCTGGTGCGGCAGCCTGCAGAGAAGGACCTGTGGACCCCAAGTCTAGTGGAGGAGGAGAGTTCTAAGCCTTTGAAGGTCACGTTTGCTGGGCCTGCCAAGCATTGGACGGATGCTATACCCATTGGGAATGGGAGGCTGGGAGCCATGGTCTGGGGTGGTGTGGCATCAGAGACTCTCCAGCTCAATGGTGAAGTACAAAGCCTTGTTGCCTTGTGTCCCTGATTTGTACAAATTGTTGGGTTTTCTGTATTTTGGTTTCTGTTGGTTCAAATGCTTGGTTTTGTGGCTTTTGTGGTTTTTCAGGGTTTGCTTTGTTTTCTCTTGCTATTTGCTTTTTATTGTTTGGTGGGTTAAAGAGATCATATAGGAAACAGAGTGATATTAAAGTTCAAATTACATTGTTTGAGGGACCAAATAGTTGGCACTCAGAATACTTGGAATGCTTGAGGTGATTAGAATTTGAACATAGGACTATAGTTTATGAACATGGTTTAGGAAGCTTGGTTCATCAGACTTTGTTGTTAAGACCACATTTTGATTGTACATATTCATTTTGTACCCTGTGAGTTTACACATATTAATTCTCAAAGAACTCCGTCTTTGTTGGGTGAGAAATTTGAGATATAGAGAGGGTAACAAAATTTTGAGATCATTGCTTTGAATTGTTGTGGAATTTGGTGTCTGATGAATGAACTTCTCACATTTACGTTTTTGGGTTGATTAACTGAAGTTTTTGTGGAAAAACTGTATTCTCTCTCTCTCTCGCTCGCGCGCATACACACACTGTATAAATTATAGTGAAACTCATTGCATAAAGTTTTTAAATTGGTGTAGAGGACACACTCTGGACTGGAACTCCTGGAAACTATACCAACCCAAAGGCTCCAGAGGCACTAACAGAGGTTAGAAAGCTAGTTGACAGTGGTAAATATGTTGAAGCTACTAAAGCAGCGGTCAAGTTGTCAGGAGATCCTTCTAATGTATGTAACTTCATCAGCTTCAATCATACTTTCCTTCTTCATTTTGTTAGTCAACGAAAATGAACTGGTAAAGAAAATGACTAGATGTCAAACGCATGGTAATATTGTAAAACATGCTATGAAATTCAGTGCAAGTACTAATTTTCTCTGATTATTTTTGATAGTGGGATCTCAAATTTAATAATTTAGATAGGGTACAAAATATGCCATCTTATAGATGTCTGTGTTATAGCTATGGGGTTTCGTAATTCACAGCTTATGTTTAATTGTTATGTTAATGCAAGCTTATTGTTACCAATGGTACTTGAAAATCATTGAGTTCCATATCCACGAGGAGGCTTCCAATATCCTGGGACTAATATCTAACAATTACTTGTTTGATTAAGGTTTACCAACTACTGGGCAACATTAACCTAGAATTTGACGATTCTCATCTCAAATATGCTGAAGAATCTTACAGCAGGGAGCTAGACCTGGATACTGCAACAGTTAAGATAAAATACTCTGTGGGTGATGTAGAATATACAAGGGAGCATTTTGCTTCTAATCCGGATCAAGTGATTGTGACCAAGATCTCTGGAAGCAAATCAGGGTCCCTATCATTTACAGTTTCTCTAGACAGCAAGTTATATCATCATTCATATGTAAATGGTAGAAACCAAATTATAATTGAAGGCAGTTGTCCTGGTAAAAGGGTCCCCCCAAAATTTTTGAGTGTAAATGACAATCCAAAAGGGATTCAGTTTTCTGCAGTTCTTGATTTGCAGATTAGTGGTAGCAGAGGTGTGGTACATGTTTTGGACGACAAGGAATTAAGGGTTGAAGAGTCAGATTGGGCTGTTTTGCTTCTGGTGGCCTCATCTTCATTCGAAGGACCATTTACTAAGCCTTCTGATTGTAAGACGGATCCAACTTCAGAAACTCTCAAAGCATCAAGTTCAATAAGAAATTTGTCATATTCTGATCTCTATGCTCATCATTTGGATGACTATCAGAATCTTTTTCATCGTGTTTCACTGGAGCTTTCTAAAAGCTCTAAGAGCATTTTAGAAGATAAAAATTTGGAGACAATGAAACTTACCCCTATTACCAATTTGAATTTTAAGGGAAGGGATGATGCCTTAGTTTCAACTGCTGACAGGGTGAAATCCTTCAAAACTGATGAAGATCCTTCCTTTGTGGAACTTTTATTCCAATATGGTCGGTATCTGCTTATTTCTAGTTCACGGCCTGGAACTCAGCCAGCAAACCTGCAGGGTTTATGGAACAAGGATATTGAGCCTGCATGGGAGTATGTCTCTCTTTCTCTCTCTCTCTCTCGCTCTCTCTCTCTCTCGCTCTCTCTCTCTCTCTCTCTCTCTCTCTCGTGCTCTCTCTCTCTCTCTCTCAAAGGGTATTAGCATGCCATTTTATCTGTTTAGGGTTTTAAAAAGCTTTCAAGAAGAACATAGGTTACTGTAAACAACATGGCAAGTAAACCATAATATGATAATAGAGCTAAATACATGGCAGTACTAAACTCCTCCCTACCAGTCATATCCCATCAACATAAGACATTAACTAAATAATTCGGTGCCTTTTATTTATCTTAGATTTTTGCAATATTATGAGGTGGTTACTTACTTCAACTTTATACTTTCAGTGGTGCTCCTCATTTGAACATTAATCTTCAGATGAACTATTGGCCTTCCCTTCCTTGCAACCTAAGAGAATGCCAGGAGCCCCTATTTGATTACATAACTTTTTTATCTATCAACGGGAGTAAAACTGCAGAGGTGAGGAATCTCCCTTTCTAGTTTGTATTCAAAGCCTTATTAGCTTTTTGTCTCTACCTATAAATTTATTTTTTTCTAGTTACCAAAGTTTAGTTTCAGAGAAATGTTAAAGGGACGAGGTGGTTCCAACCAGTATGATAAAATCATGAATGCTGCGAGTCAGCATTCTGGGTTGAAGTTGTGAGGTTTCAAATAAGTTTTTTAACCAAGATGAAAAGACCTTAATACCTCCATGAATGGACATTGCAGTGCCTATAGGTTGGCCAATTACAATTCCTATAACACAACCCATTGCAGTTCCTGTCTGACTGTTTTTTGGCACTGGTCCTCATGCAATTAATCAGGAATAGGTCAATAAATGATAATGATCTTTGTAGTGACCTTGAAAAATAGTTATCCTTTACCATTTCTTGGTTCTCTGTGCATTATTTTCTCATTAATTCACATGGCATGTTCCAGGTGAACTATGAAGCTAGTGGTTGGGTTGTACATCATGTGTCTGACATATGGGCGAAAACATCAGCACATCCGGGTCAAGTTGTGTGGGCTTTATGGCCAATGGGAGGAGCCTGGCTCTGTACCCATCTATGGGAACATTATAATTACACAATGGACAAAGTAAGCTTCTGCTTCAAAAAATTGTCTACTATCTCTGTGAGAGAGGCAGACAGGTTATGTTAGTGTGCTCTAGGTGCCAACTCTCAAACTATATGGCTGTTGAATTGGCATGGCTTATTCTGTTTTGACATAATCAGGCTGTCAGTTTATTTTGATGCCCAGGGAAAAGAGACCATTCCCAATTTTTTTATTGAGTCCATAGTAAATTGAAGGAGCAATGTTCTGGAAGTGAAAACTGAATGTAAAATTAGTTAGTTACTGTGCTAGAAACTGTGGGCATCAAGAATTGAAGCTCGTATAAGTGGTGAATAACTAATCTGACTGAAACTGTGCAGAAGAGTAAATTCTGTATGTAAGTTAGCATATAAATGTTGTTGTAGAGTAGGTTAACTGTAAATTGTGCCAGACATCTTAAAGATGAAGAGTGCAAGCAAAAAAAAAAAAATGTTCTTTACCTAAATTAAACTAATTAACTCAAGATTTGTTTTTCTGATGTTATAATATCTGGAGACCAGGGATTCAGGCTCCTGAAAGCACTTAGATACAAGTGAATGTCAGTTAGGTGGTTTTATTTATAAAGAACTTATTGGTTATATATGTTGCTTATCTTATCTGACCTGAGTTTTCGAGGAGATTCATGGTTGCTAATTTTTTCTTCATCATTAGGATTTTCTAAAAAATAAGGCATATCCTTTGTTGGAAGGATGTGCATCTTTTCTGCTGGATTGGTTGATTGAAGGCCCTGGAGGGTATATGAAAACTAACCCATCAACTTCTCCAGAGCACATGTTTATTGCTCCTGATGGTAAGCAGGCCAGTGTGAGCTACTCATCAACCATGGACATGTCAATCATAAAAGAAGTTTTCTCTGCAATACTTTCTGCTGCTGAGGTAGAGCTCTAACTTTATGCTAGTGCGGTATTTAGCTAATATACTGTGTATTGATGTATATAACAGTAATTCCTTAAAAATAGGTTCTAGGAAAAACTCAGGATGCTATTGTTGGAAAAGTCCGTGAGGCTCAACCTAGGCTTTTACCCACAAAAATTGCTAGAGATGGTTCAATTATGGAATGGGTAAGCCAATGGTCTTAAATTCCATTTCGCAAGAATCTGCTTTCAGGTCTTATATAAATTTTCTGATGGAGCTCTAGTATAGAATTGGCAAATTAGTTGTAAACCAACGATATCTCTTTTATATTACAGGCACAAGATTTTGAGGACCCGGAAGTGCAGCACCGACATGTATCACACCTGTTTGGCCTATTTCCGGGGCACTCAATAACTGTTGAAAAAACTCCAGACCTCTGTAAAGCTGTGGATTATACTCTCAATAAAAGAGGTTTGTATGTGATAGCTATATGTATCATTTTGGTCTTGCAATTCCCATCCAATTTAGGGAATTTGGATGCAAAATTTAATTCACTTTTTCTGTTTCCCCAAAATTCTATTGCATGACATGAAAAGTACTAGAAATCGATGTATTATGTTGAAACCAATTTACAACATTTAAACAGATAAGGAATGAAAAGATAAAAAGAGCTTTCATGATTTTATTTTTTATTTTTGGCCTCCAAGGAGCTTTCACGATTTATTATTACAAGAATATGGAAAACTTTGGATGCATCAATGACGCAGATATAGAATAATAAATGAGTACTTGCAAGTAGTATTGTCCTTCAGATATTTGCACTTCAAAACAGGAGAGGAGGGCCCTGGATGGTCAACTACATGGAAGATTGCATTGTGGGCACGGCTTCACAACAGTGAGCATGCATATCGTATGGTCAAGCATCTGATTGACTTGGTGGATCCAGATCATGAAGCTTATTTTGAAGGAGGACTATACAGTAACTTGTTCACTGCACATCCCCCTTTCCAGATTGATGCCAACTTTGGGTAAGCAACATTCGTTCCATGTATGCTGTTTATGACCAATTCTGCTTCTGACTTCTTTGCATGTATTTGGTTCCAAGTACATTTCTTTTCAATAAGTTTTATTGAAAAGTTTAAATGCAACAGTTGGTGTTTTAGTAACACTCCCAGAGAATGTAATATCTAGAAATATAATTATAAGGAAACACTGCCATGTGTGACAAAGATTGTTTGCTTGAACATGCTGTTAATTCTCTCTCTTTTGGTGCCAGTTTCGCAGCAGCAGTTGCAGAAATGCTTGTCCAGAGCACCATTGAGGACCTGTATTTACTTCCAGCTCTTCCCCGGGATAAATGGGCAAATGGTTGTGTGAAAGGATTGAAGGCGCGCGGTGGGGTGACAATCAACATCTGTTGGAAGGAAGGAGACCTTCACGAAGTTGGTCTATGGTCCAAGGACAAGAACTCCATTAAGAAATTACATTATAGGGGAAGTACAGTTATGGCGAACATACCATCTGGGAGGATTTATACTTTCAACAGACAGTTAAAATGTGTGAGGACAGCATATCTCTGATAGCAGCATATGCATATGCGTTGCAACTTGGTGATTGTTGATAGCTGATATTACCAAGTTGGTGCAAAAACTGATCACATTGCAGATATATGTTGGTCTGTGGTATGTACTGGGATTTGATGGGATTTTTCTTGGAACCTATGTTGAATATGTAAAGGATATAAAAGGCTGATGGATGGAGGAGTCTTTGACCTCAGATAACGTTTTAATTTTTCGCTTGTTTTATTAGTTTAGTTACACCTTTAAATATTTTCCTACTAACTAGAACTAACCCAACTTCTATTTGGCCTTTTGATCTTAATCATCCTTTCTTGAGTCTGATTAAGTAGGAAATGGTACTGCATGTGTTACTCATGACTACAAAAGTCAAGCCTGTGGGTGTGGTGTCGCTTAACAACCGTTTTGAGTGATGTGTAACTACAGAACCAAGAGACCAACAAGGCAACAAGAACAGTATGTCGTAGAAAGGAAGATATTTTTCTTGGACTCCTGCGTTACGGACCCTCAAAACCTCGAACCCAAGTTGGTGCATGAAAGATATGTTGACGTACGTCGTTCGAATTAAGCAATTGGACCCGTTGACGTCGCCCTAATTTGAAACTCACCCTGTCCTCATTTTCAATTTTTCAACAATTGTTTTTTGTTTTTGGCCCGGAAATTTAATTCTACAATTTACACTTATGTTTCACATCTCACAGTTTTCTTTATCGCTTTCTATTTCTACACCTCCTTTTAAGTAGAAAAACAACAGTGGTTGACTGGAAGTCAGTCTTCGGAAAAGCAACTTTGACAAACCGGCCACGTCTCTCTCATTCTCGATCTCTACACACCACATCAGATCCAATTCAAAATGGTAGTTTTGTTTTTGAGAGTATTGGTCTTAAACTATTATTATACCGTTTAGTATCATGGTATGCATTTTCAAGGAAACATGATGTTGGCAAGAAATAGTTTTATTAAACATTTATCTGAAATGCATCTTGACCTAAAAGGCATCTACCCTTTGTTGGATTGGCTCAACCTGTAAAGATATCTACCATTATCGTTTGAAAGAACAACAGTGGTAGGAGGCTAAGTGGAAGACTGGAAGTCGTCTTCAGAAAAGCAACTTTAAGAAACTACTACTTGGAGTCTTGGAATCGATCTTAATTAATTTCTTGTCTTATAAATTAATTGTCATGCTTGCTGAAATGGGGCTTACCAATTAACTCCCATGTTGATGCAAAAATATGTACATCAACGTTAATAATGGATTGAAATTATAGAGAAAATAGAGTATGCAATACACAAGGAATTTTTAGGTGGTTCACCCAATTTGGGCTACATTTACAACCATTTTTATTTTTCTGTAGAGGTTACATGTATATGTAAAGAGAATGGGTTAAAACTGCCGGAGGAGGAAATCAGCCCCCAGATTTAACATGGTTTCCAAATTTCTAATTCCCAAGTTTCTAACTTCTCACAATAATTCCTTAATTCAAGTTCCAATTAACTCTAAATCCATACCATAACCACCAATTGCACCCTAGGACTTTTAATTATCCTCAATTAACAAGAATCCAAATTGGCATAATCTCCTAGAAATTCTAAATTCCAAAATCCTCAAAATCAAACAATCAATAAATCCCAAATCACCCCAAATCCATGCTTAATCTCACAATTACACAAAACAACCACCCATTCCACTCAAACAAGGCCCAATCCAAAATGGCATAACCCCACTTTCCCCAATTTTCAAATCTCTCAAAATTCCTTTAAATTCCTTAATCTAACCTTCAATTCATAATTGCTAGGAGTGATTATTACCCAAAATTACATACAACACATTCCAATTTCCGAAATCTCAAGGGAATCCAAATTTTGGGTTCTAATTTCCTAAATTCTAACTTCTCAAACATTCAAAATTTAACCACCAATTTAGAAGGAAATAAAGCCTAGAATGGGGGGAAGAAAACCCACATAAAATAGAGAGAAGGGGCGCCGAAAACTGGCCGGAATTTCGCGACGATGGAGCGGCTGAACTGGTCTTCTCCGGTATGGTTCACGACTTCAGGGGCAGCTACCGATGTGGGGGCGGCTGGGGAAGGACAACCGGTCGCTGGGGAGGTGGTTCTCGGCCGGCTCGTCGCTTTGTGTCGCCGGAAATGGCTGGAGCTGCAAACTCCAGTAGCGCGCAGGGGCAAAGAGAGATCGGGAGAGAGAGAGAAAGGGGCTGGGGGCGTCGGGAGGTGGCTGGCCGGCGACTGGCGACGTCGCCGGCGGGTCTGGGTGGCCGGAGATGGCTGGTGTCGCGCAGGGGAGAGAGAGAGAGGAGGGGGCGTCGGGCTGGGCTAGGCTTGCTGCCTTCGCCTGCGCGTGGAGAGAGGAAGAAATAGAGGGTGATGGAATATTCCAGAATTTTCTGGAATATTTAATACCATTTCCTCAAAATTACAAGTTTGCCCCTCACTTTGAACCTCCATATTTCTCAAACCGTAACTCCAAATGACGCATGCTACGTGTCTACGAACTCATCGAGTCAAGCTCTACGCAACCATGTCAAAGTCAACTCTAAACTCCAAATAATTTAAAAAGTCAACCATGAGCTCCTTTATCACGTTCATAACTTTTTAACCGTAACTCTAAATCACCCATGCCGCGTGTCATTGAACTCGTGAGCTCAAGACCTTCCTAACGGACCCAAATTCAAAGCTAAAATCTTGTTATATCCAAAAGTCAACGTTGGGCCCTATTATAGTGTACTTAAAAGGTACGGGTCGTTATAGATCGCCCCCTTCGTGCTCTGCCGTTTGGGGGTCGCTTGACCCCCCAAGCCACTACATGCATCCGTCCATGCGACCAATGACTTGTCCCACCTTGCTCAATTTAAACGACACTACCGATGACATCATTTCTTTAGGTTGGAAAAATATTTATCAGGAGGGAAATGAAAAAATTTTAGGTCCATGTAATGGCATATATTGCCTAAGTATTGATGATTCCCCAATTAATGAAAATATCAAGACTGCATTGGTGAATCTTTCATCAAGAGAATTCAAGGCACTTCCAGATCATCCACCTAGGTCTTTCCCCTTCTGGTTTCGTCGTGATAGTTACTACTTAAAAAAAGTCGTTGAGTTTGCCTTTGATCCTAAAACCAACGATTATTGTTGGGATTGGTCCAGCCCATGAGGTTTAATTGAAGATCTAGAATATTCTTTGGTTCATGATGGCTGGGTATACTTGGAATTAATGCTCTTATTCTAGATAATTCCATATTTAGAATATTGGGCATGATTTTCAGCCTATGATTTGCAAAGATATTTTGGTGGCTAGCACTTGCATTTGATAACCTAGAATCTTCTACTTTTTTTTAGTTAGTGCAAGTTGGCTAAAATTCAAGAAGTTTGTAGAGAATTCTACAAGGCTTGGGTGGTGGACTTTTCTCCAAGTTGCTAGAAGGATCCAAGAGTTGGTGGCTTTTTTTCCAAGTTGCTAGAAGGATCCATCCATGGCTATGAAAGGAGGATGAGGCTTGGCATTTAAGATCAAGCAATTTAAGCAATCAAGTTGTCTTCTCAAGGTCTTCAACTCAAAGTGTGAGAGTTCACTAAGGGAGTTGTGTGTGAGAAAGAAGCAACTTAAGCAAGTTGTCTTCTCAAGGTCTTCAACTCAAAGTGTGAGAGTTCACTAAGGGAGTTGTGTGTGAGAGGGCAAGGCTTGGGTAGAGTGATCTTCTAGTTGAGAGAGGGTGTACAAGGGGTGTATCCTATTGGGTACAAGGGCTCGGGTTTGGGATTAAACTCTTGAGTGTAATTCTTGTACAAGGTTATTTCTCTCATAGTAAAGGAAACTCTTCGTGGACGTAGGCAGGATTTTGCCGAACCACGTTAAATTCTTGGTGCTCTCTTGTTTTCTTTTATTGGCTTGTGTATTTTATTCTTTCATCACATATTTGTCGTGGCGAGGGGACTTATTCCCAACAATTATAAGGTGGTTTCATTTACAAGTATCTATTCTTTTTTGCCAAATATTAAGAGAAAAGTATTCACATTCCAGGTTGCAGTATATAGCTTATATTCTAATTCATGGAGAGAGGTAAATGTACCAATAATGCAGCTGGATCATACTTTAATTATTCCTGGCACATCTCAAAATGACACCTATCTTGATGGAAATGTTCACGTCTTGGCTTGCGATTTCAACCATCAGGGTGATCGTAGCTACTTCATTCTTTCTTTTAACTTGGCTACTCACGTGTTCCGAAAGATAAAGCTCCCAGAATTATTAAAGAATCGATTGAATACTTCTACTCATACTCATATTGGAGCGTATGATGGATCGCTTACTTTTATAGTCTATCCATGGAAAATAGATGATGATCAAAGGGTTATACGACTGTATAAATTTGTTGACATATGGGTTATGCAAGACTAGCTACTTCATTCTTTCTTTTAACTTGGCTACTCATGTGTTCCGAAAGATAAAGCTTCCATAATTATTAAAGAATCGTTTGAATACTTCTACTCATACTCATATTGGAGCGTATGATCGCTTACTTTTATGGTCTATCCAATGGAAATAGATGATGATCGAAGGGTTATACGATTGTATAAATTTGTTGACATATGGGTTATGCAAGACTACCATATTGACGAGTCTTGGACTAAGCAATTTAGGTTTGGACCAATTTTAGACGATGGTAAGATACTAAGATGTTGGCGAAATGGCCAATTTGTTATGCAAACTCGCCATAAATATGTCTTGTATGATCCAAGGAACAAAAAGATCAAGGAGGTTTACAAGGTTAAGAAAGGTTGGTATTTTAGGCAAACTTGCATCTACTCAGAGAGCTTAGTTTCATTGAGAGGGGATCAAGGAAATGAGAAGAATATGTTATTTGATATAGCTGAAGATCATCCGTTATTCGCAAATTGCGTGTCACATGCATGTTATTATAAATATATTCACAGCCTTAATTATTTATTCAATTGTTTTAAATTCTTAAATTTTTTCTCCTGTAATTGATAACTTGATATGTATAATATATATGATCAATCCTAGTTATTTGGAATTTCGCACGACTTAAATGCTTGAAAATCTTGTGATATCTGCAGGTGTGTGGGAATCCTACCTTGAAGAAGTAAAAGAAGAAGAAGTAGAAGTAGAAGTAGAAGTAGAATTAGATGAAGAAGAAGAAGAAGAAGAATTTGAATGAATTATTATGATTTCTCAGTTTTATATATAACCATATGATCTGCACCGTAGACATTTATATTATTTCTAAGATTCTTTTTAATCCAGAATATGAAACTATGGCATGAATACTGCACAAGAGGTTGGTATAGTATACTAAGAAGAGCAAAATGCACAGAGTACGTGACTAAATATACAGTGACACAAAGAGCTTAGGATTGTTTTGCTTGGATTCAGGTCGACTAATCCCATTGTATTAATCAATTACTTAGTCAGGTTTAGACTTGGGGTATAGACATATGGTTGTCAGTATATGTACAGAACAATGATATGTTTTAAAAAAGCTTTATAATATTGTAAGAAGAAGAAGAAGAAAGTTTCCTAGTTCTATTAAGTCTAGGATACACATCAAATTACAAATTTCTTTCATACAATATATATTTTTAATCTTTGAATGCCTTTGCTCTTCTTTGTGGGTAGTGGGTGTTCACATCCTTCAATTTTGGGCTATATTTTGTTCTCACTATCAGCAATTTTACA
>QANT01003822.1:10709-62527 GCA_003254885.1 Purshia tridentata | reverse complement strand
TTTTGGATTATGCTCAAATTTTACTCATAGATCATTCAGTGGCCACTTGCCAAATATCCTAACTATATTCGGTGAACACCTACTAAATATCTTAGACTTATTCGGTGGTCTCCTGTCAAATAAGTCATCAACATTTGGTCTTCGCCCATTGAATAAGGTCATCGTGCTTAGTGGGCAACGATGGAATACTAAGTGATCCCAGATTCATCTATGGTGTCCATAAATACAAAAAAATGTAGCATATGCAAAAAAAAAATTACAATACACACTCATTTGAAGGTTTCCAAATAATGATTTAACTCTCCATTCATCAAAACAATCTTGATTGAATGATACGGGGACTAAAATTAGTTTAGGTTTGTAGTTTATTTATGAGAATGTGGTTGAGAGTGGGTTTGGGAAGGAGTTATGTAGGTTGACAATGAATGAGATGTTAGGTATAGAAATAAGATTCAATTTTTTTTTAAAAAAAAAATGCAGTTGTCTTGGTCAATAGTGTTTAGAGTACTCTTCTACTGGAGCAAAGCTGGGAAAGAAGGAATTTACAAGGAAAAAAAAAAATGAAAAAGGTGGCAAAGCAGTCATATATTGAAAAAGGTGGCAATTATAGCAGTCATATATAGAAAAATGTGGCAAAGTAGTCATATATATAGGCTCCTTCAAGTGTGAGATCTCACATTTAAGCTTAATTGTAGGATAGGTCGTATGGGTCTTCTCTTTGTAGTTTTTCAACAATCCGAACCATCTATTTTTTAAACCTCTATTCGTAGATCATCTTTGCAAAAAATTAGCCAAATTGAAAACCATTTGCCTATTTAACTTTGATCAAACAAATATACGGTTTCATTAAAAATGTTTGGTTCATTTATTTGTTTAATTAAAGTTAGATTGACAAATGATTTTTGATTTAGTTAATTTTTTGTAATGATGATCTTGAATAAAGATCTAAAGATTAAACGATTCGGATTGTTGAACTACCGTATGGAGTGGGCCCTATAATGGATGCCACAAATAAAATTATATATGGGATCTCACATTGGAAAGGGCCTATATATATATATATATTATTTATATATACACGCCCCTTCAAGTGTGGGATCCCATAGTTATGGGATTCCTTATGGGGGCCCATTCGATAGGATATTTAAACAATATGAACCGTCTATTTTTTAAGTGTATATTCAAAAACCATCCTTGCTAAAATTAAGCAAATCGGAAATCATTAAACTATCAAACTTTGATCAAATAAATAGACGAATAAAATATTTCAATAAACATTTGAAATTGTGATTATTTAATCAAAGGTCAAATGGTCTCCGATTATTCTAATTTTTTGCAAGCACAATCCTTTAATGGAGACTAAAAAATAGACGGTTCCGATTATCGAAATAAAATGTGTAGTGGCCCATGAGATATTCCACAAATAAATTTAAATGTGGGATCTCACACTTAAAAGTGCCCATATATATATATATATATTGAACCAAAATTATATAAAAGTTTACATATATAATGGATACATAATCCTAGGTCCAAAATTTTTATTCAAATTAAGAATTGCGTTTTAGTTCTGGGAGACTATCCAAGACTATCCAACATCATAAAGAAAAATATTAATGAACCGAATTAATTAATTATGTTGGGTTGACTCGAATGGTTTGTTAGATAAAAATTGTGTCCCAATGTCCCTCCGTGCAATCCCAACTTGTGAAGTACCCCATTTTGCTCCAAAACCAACTAGCAAATGGTGGAGAACTTGATATGTCATTATGCGATGTTATAACTTCATAACATGGGATAGTTGCTTATTTTTGCATCTGGAGTCACTTATGTCAAACACGTGGACAACTCATAGTTGGTGGCATAGATTTGTTGCCATTCGTGTAATGACCCGTACCTTTTAAGTACATTATAATAGGGCCCAACGTTGACTTTTGGTTATAACAAGATTTTAGCTTTGACTTTGGGTCCGTTAGGAAGGTCTTGAGCTCACGAGTTCATTGACACACGGCATGGGTGATTTAGAGTTACGGTTAAAAAGTTATGAATGTGATAAAAGAGCTCAAGGTTGACTTTTTAAATTATTTGGAGTTTAGAGTTGATTTTGACATGTTTACGTAGAGCTCGACTTCACGAGTTCGTAGACACGAAGCATGCATCATTTGGAGCGACGGTTTGGAAAATACGGAGGTTTAAAGTGAGGGGCAAACTTGTAATTTGGGGCAAAATGACTTTTAGAATTCCAGAAAATTCTGGAATTCTCTCTCTCTCTCTCCCCCCTTTATTTCTCGCGCAACCCCCCCAGCCCGACATGGATTCTTCCTCTCTTCCCCCCTGCGCGACCCCCCAGCCCATCTCCGACCACCCAAACCCGCCGGCGACGTCGCCAGTCGCCGGCCAACTACTTCCCGTCGCCCCCCAGCTTTCTTTTTCCCTCTTCCGCGACTTCTCTCACTCTGCGCGTGCGACATGCGCGACCGGTGTGACAGTGCAGCACACCTCCGGCCGGCCCCCCCCCCCCCCCCCCGGCGGCTTCCCAGCTGCCGGCCAGCCACCTCAGTTGTTCCCCTCGGCAGCCGTCGCCTCCCTGCGCAGTGAAAAGCTCGAAAAAACTCAGTTTTGCCGCGAGTTCTCTCCGCCGATTCCGGCTGTTTCCGGCCACGATTGGCCCAAGTTTTTGGTGAGTTTCCTCCCTCCTTTCATGGGCTTTCCTTCCCCTATAATTTAGTTGTTCAATTTCGAGAAATTGTGAGAGATTGAATTTGGGAAATTATAGGCCATTTTCGGGTTTTGCATGGGTGTTGGAAATCGAATCAAATTGTTAGGTGTTTAAGGTAATTTCCGTCATTAAGAACATGTAATCGAAGTTTGGAACGAGAAATTTGGGAAATTATTGAGGAAATTGGAAGTTTGGTCGTTGGTGCCTATGCCCATTTCGGGATTTCTAGAAATTTAAGGTGTTCATGGTGATTTAATTGAAATTGGGCATGATTTTCACCTTTAAGAATGATCAATTGTGATTTAGAATAGTTGGTTTGAAGGAAATCGGAGAAATGGTGAGTTTGGGGCGAAATTGGACACTTTTGGTTGTCGAAATGACACCTGGACGACGCTCGACCAAGTTAGATAGAATGGAGGTTAATTGAGGAAATTATCGGATTAAAAATAAGCTAGTGGCATGGGTTTTGAGTCAAGACGGAAAATAAGTTGGTTTATAGTTGAATTTAGGATTATGGAGCGAACGGCCTAGAACTCACACTTTCTAGTTTTTTTGTTATTATTTGGGATAGTATTCTAACATCTTGTCGTTCTCGTGTTAGGCGGCGTTCCCAAACCTAGAGACGATCCAGTCGGAGACCAAAGCTAGGCTATCTCTGTGAGTGGACTTCGTTTCCTAAACTATTTTATGAATTTCATGATTTAATTCGTATCTATATTTGAGTTTTAATTCAGTTTTATTAATTGAGAAATATTATTTGATTCTTGAGTATGATTTGAGAATTAATGCAGAGAAATAGATTTAATGTGTTTGGAAACTATTTCTCGTTATGATTTATTCGAGCCGTTAGATTTTGGAAAGGTTTGGATTTCTCAAGTAAACGTTTGTGGTTTACTCGCATTTTGAAATATTAAAGGTTTGGTTACTGAAAAGGGTTTTATAGTTGTTTGGTTTAATGATTTTCCAATTTTGGAATGATTATATATTTTTATGGGCAAAAAGAGATTTATGGGAAAAGGATTTTTAAATCACCCTTTGCAGTACCCTTCAGGTGATCAGCTTTAATAGGTCTTTGGGACCCATCACGGCACACACATAGGCTTTGGGCCGTGTGTCGGGATGCTTTGCCCTTTGGGGGCGGCCCTGCGTGCACGTACGGCAGGATATTGGCCCTGCATGTGTATGACAGACCCTGGCTTTGCACATGTACGGCAGGATATTGGCCCTGCATGCGTACGGCAGGTCGTAGGCCCTGCGCATGTACGGCAGGCTATTGGCCCTGCATGCGTACGGCAGGTTGTGGGCCCTGCGCATGTACTGCAGGTTCGGTGGGTAACTGTTGGGTGAGAGGTTTCTTTATCGAAACAGTTTACAAAATAATTTTTGGTTGATACAAATTTCAGTTCTCATTTAATATTTTGGGAACTGACCAGTTTTATCAATTTATCAAAATTTTCAAAACGGATTTCAGATGCGGATTGTTAAAACAGAGTTTTCAGTGAATTTTTATGAAAGTTATTTTAAACTGAGGGATTTCAAGGAAAATTTGCGAAATTTTAAGGAACTTGAAAGTAAAAGTTTGTAAATTCTTATTTTGGTTTATGTCCACTCACTGAGTTATCTCATTAGATTTATTCTTTGCTGTTGTTTTAAATTTTTCCCTAGGTTATAGTGGTGGAACGGTCGAGCCAAAGACGTCGAGGCACTCNAGACTATCCAAGACTATCCAACATCATAAAGAAAAATATTAATGAACCGAATTAATTAATTATGTTGGGTTGACTCGAATGGTTTGTTAGATAAAAATTATGTCCCAATGTCCCTCTGTGCAATCCCATCTTGTGAAGTACCCCATTTTGCTCCAAAACCAACTAGCAAATGGTGGAGAGCTTATATCTATTAAGTCATTATGCGATGTTATAACTTCATAACGTGGGATAGTTGCTTATTTTTGCATCTGGATTCACTTATGTCAAACACGTGGACAACTCATATTTGGTGGCGTAGATTTGTTGCCATTCGGCTTAACAATATTGGGGTATGTGAAACTGTTTTGATACCATATTATATATACAACCACTATTTATTTAAAACTTAAATTATAAATAGACCAATAAAGTATATGAAACTAAACAACCAAACGAGTTGTGCTCCCCAAATTTACGACTAGTTGTTAAATGCCCAACAATCGATCACAACCCCAGTTATTTCCAATCAAAAGTATACAATGTACGTATTTCAAGAAACGTACTCCAAGTAACAAAGACATGTAAAGAATGTATAGAATCAGATTGTACCACAACCCTACAAGTTAGTAAAGATTAATGTGCAGCACCCGGAATGCGATGTGTGCAAATATTCGAGCAAATTCAGGCACATTCTTTGTATGTAACTCGCACACAAATGAATATTGTGAGAAAAGGCTTTATATACATCCTTCGTACGTAAGAATGTTAACTCTTACATAAAATATCACATGTTAATTCATGTGATAAGGTGATTGTGAAAGAGAAAATTTATATATATATATACAGTCCTTCTCTAGAGAGGATGTCAACAAATTTTAAAGTTTGAGGACGCGGACAAAGTGCAGACAATGTGTGGATACAAAATTGCAAAACTTACTGCAACACATTAGAACTTGTTACAAACACATTATTTGTGTCAACACACTGTCTGCACTTTGTCCGCCCTCTATCTGCATCCGTAAACTTTAAAATTTGGGGGCGTCCGCACTTGAGAAGATCTATATATATACAGTGCTTCTCTAGAGAGGATGCTCGCAAATTTTAAAGTTTACGGACACGGACAGAAGGTGGACAGTAGGCATGCAAAATTGCTGCAATACATCAGAACTTGTTGCAAACACATCATTTTTGTCACCACATTGTCTGCACTTTGTCCACTCTTTGTTAGTGTCCACAAACTTTAAAATTTGCGGACGTCCGCACTTGAGAACATCTCTATACATATATGTCTAAATATTTATAAAAACTAATGTTATTTCGTACATCAATCTATCACATGTTTTTCATGTGATCGATAAGGTGATTGTGAAAGAGAACATATATATATGTCTAAATATTTACACTAACTAATGTTATATATAGATGTACGTGGTGAATGTTGACACTTTGGGAATTCTTGCATTTGAGGAAATACACAAGGAATTTTTCCAATTTACAAATCTTCAGGTTAAAGACTTGGAAGTGTTTCCAATTTTTTCTCCTCTTCACATTTCTTTCTCAATCATAAAATGGTTTTTGGGGTTTTTCATAGACTAAAACTTGAATTGAAGTCTTTGTGTCTTTATCTTTAAAGTAATTACAATGCAAAAGTACGTGGTGTTTGGCCAAGGGGGTTGAGATGGTCCTACTTGGTTGTTTTACAGTGATCTTTATCATCAATGACGAATGACGAAGACTTAAAAGACCCTACTTGAGGGGGGTTAATTGATGCAGAATTCTTTAGTTGTTTCCTTCGCTGTTGAGTACATTAAATATGGCAGCTAACGTGACCATGCCATTTCAATTAATAAAATTGATTGAGATACATTTTAAGTTTTAATTGTTAGCATATTTCATATTATTAATTACATGACATCACCATATCAGTTACCACATAAGGTGATCAACTAATGTAGTCAGTTAAATATGTACAAATAACATTACTCATGAGTGTTTAATGGAATTTCTTGTTTATATGAGACTGACCAAGATTCTTTTTAAGTTCTCATGACATATATACCGTGAAAGGAGGGTAGAGCAGAGATTTTAATAAACATTTATAGCAGAGATTTTAATCAACTTTATTTGTCCCTTGGTTTTTCTACCTACTAAAAGTTTGAGAGGCCGTAAACTGAGCGTGTCTTGGTTTAATTAATTCAAGGAAGGTTGTTTAGTGGGAAAGTGGTTTGCGTTAGGATCTAAATTACTGCAGCGAAATTTGAAACTCAGTCGTAATGTACTAATTAAATTATTTATGTATTATTGACTTAAGAGCATGCTTGTGATTAATAAGCAATTCGGAGCTAAATAATTTTGTAACACATTGCTTTTTTTGCTCAGGAAAGTAAGCCCTTGGTAAGAACAAATACTTGAACTGAACTGATTGTACTTCAATTTATTGCGGTGAATGGTTTTGTGCGGACTGAGTTTTGTGAATGGGTTTGTTTGGTTTAGGTTAGTGTGAATGAGTCTCTTTTTTCTTTTTCTTTTTGTTTTTTTTGCTATTGGAAAGTCTCCTTCTATTAAACTAAGATGATAAACATAACAAAGAAGCAAAACGACAACAAAACAAACAACTCAAGCAAAGCTGGGAGTGAATGAGTTTGTTATTGAGTTTTCCCATACATGCGGACTGAACTGGGTTATGTGATTGGGTTTTTGGCCAACTAAATTTACACAAAATGTACTATTTTTTCCTTTTATTTTCATATGATTTTAAGTTTTTAATTTAAATAATAAAAATAATGAATTTATCTATATGGGTTGTGGTGGATGTTTTTGATCTTTATTTTGTTGGTCTTGAATATTGGAACTTTGAAATGCATTTTACAGTTCATACTCGTATTGTTAGAGATATATATAATCAAAGATCGTTTGTGTTTAACCTTTATTTTTACTGTTGATTGTTATTTACTTGATTTTGATTTCGAACCAATCACCTGCACTTTCACATTCATCCATCGCATCACTATCACACTAGATACAGTCGCACTACCTTAATTCCTTGCAGCCAAGACAATGAGCCTAAGTGACCGATATCCCATTCCGTCCTTTGTCCACGGTTGACTGACTGGAATCCTGAAAACGCGCAATCACAAACTGACTGGAATCCAGAAAATGCGCAATCACATCTTTATATACCAAATACTGGCACACCCTATGTAAATTCAAATTACGTAGTTTCCTCGATCTGCGCCTGGCCGACACGTGGCCGTAGAGATTTTGATCCAAACACTCAAGCTCATGCCAATTGCCATGCATACCAATTTTTTTGTAAAGATAACTAGGCTGAAGATAGAACAAGTGTACTATTACGTATGGTAATTTTTGTTAATTTGGGCACATTATTGATTTTTGTATAGCTTGAATGAATGGCTAGCTTTTATAACAAGTACTTAATATTCAGTAAATAATGGATATTGATGGCTTAAATGAATGGATATTCTTGGTTGAATGGATTTTTGGTCGATTGAACCATGGAGGACATAATGGAAGATTTTAAAAAGGCACAACTTGCATGCCCAATTTAGCACTTAAATGTACATGCCAATTATCTATGTTTTGGACAAAAAAAAAATATATAAATGCCTCAATATATCACAAACACTGATATATTAGACATGAGTTATTTCGATAAAACGGACATGTGAAGTAATATACAAATCAGTTATTAATTGATAGTGAAAGTAATATAGACATGAGTTAATTCACTCAAACTAACAGATGAAGTAATATAGACATCATTTTTTTAGATGATATCTATTATCGGAATCAATATCATGACGGGGCTTATCAGTTTTTTGGGGATTTTGCATCAGCTTTCGATTGATATATATCAATATTATTATTGTAGTCATTTAATTTGCCCCCCAAACTAATATTTTTTACGGTTAACCCTCCATACTATGTTTTGTAAAACATAACGCCCCAACCCTTAAAAAAAAAAAAAAAAAAANTTAAAAAAAAAAAAAAAAAACGTATTTTCCATTAGTTTTGTGCACATGGTGCTCAGAGAGAATGCCATGTGTGCAAAAATAATAATAAATTTGAATTTTTTAATGTAAGGGGACTATATATGTGTTCAATAGAACCTATAGTGTGGAGGACAAAGTGTCAAAAAAGTTAATTTGGGCGGATAAATTGTAATATTATTAACCCATGTAACTATAATCGTGTGTGCTTCCAATTGTCCAACACTAATCATCATATTTTTTATTTTCTAAGATTAATTTTTTCTTTGATCGAACTTGGTTATTATGGTGTTGAATTAACATTCCACATATACCATGTACAAATATGTACACGATTGTTTTTTTTAACATAACAGTAGCTTGTAATTGAAGTCAAAGTATTGTGTTCTGGGTGAGGCCTGAGTGTTTATTTAAGCGTTTGTTCTATTTATCATTAAATTACCTGAGTTGGTTTTATTTTAAAAAAACTTTTAACACTCTCAAATTTTAGTTACTTACTAGAATCTACTAAAGACACTCACAGAAAGAGACACAACAGTATGGTACGTTGTGCTTGTAAGAACGAATATACATGGAGGATCAATAGATAGAGAAAAGGAAATCATAGAAATAAATTTCATTCGCTTGAGTCAAAGTGTTTGTCTCTTACTTAAATCTTTAAAGTAAATGTAAATTTTGTTTTTTTTTTTTTTTTTGTTGTTGTGCTGTGTAATGGGTTTTCTTCTTCTTCTTCTCAATATGAGTATGATAAAAATTCTTTTAGCGTGAATAAAAGGGTAGGCTGTGGAGATTTTAATCAACTGCATGTTTGCATGATGAATGAATGAAGAAGAATAAGAGACATGTTCTCCCTTGGTTTTGTACGTAGTAATTAAAGGTTGGCCAAAAGACGTTTTTGATCCATGTACTATGGATGAGTCGCACTTTGGTCTTTATCATTTCAATTTAAATCTTTCAAGGACTGTGATTACATTAATGTCGTAATTAGGTCCAATATGTCAAAATCGTCTCCTTCAGAGCCAATCAAGTTGTACCACATCGGCATTTTTCGTTCAGTTTTGATAGATTTAACCTGATTGTGACACTAATAAAAACATGATCATGCAAACATGCAAATTGAAATAACAGGATCAAAATGAGACTTACCCCAAGTACAAGGACCAAATGTGACTTTTGGCCTTAAAAGTTTGAGCGTGTTTGTTGGTTTAATTAATTAAGTAATTATAAATACATCCATTTCTAAGATCCAATTGGATATTACCCCACTAATTGGATATACACCTAGTTTTAAATTTGCCACTTAGGATTATCTATTTTCTGCAAAAAATTTATTTTTTGATTTCCTCTTTTACCCTTTGAGCTTATTTCAGGGAATTATCATGAAAAGTTTTGTAACTAATTGCCGTTAACAATTATGATTATGACAATTAATTTTTTTTCATTTCAAGTTGTAATTTTGAATTTGAATTTTCTTACCATTTTATCCATCTTGGTCTTGCCATTTTTAATTTTAACCTCAGTGAAAGTTATCTTCTCCTAATTTCATCTTTTTCTTTACCTGTGACAAATGTATCTTCATTTTATTTATTTGACATGATCTAGGTTTATTATTCTTCTCTATATCCTTTTTTATCTGTGTTAGAGGTGGTGATACTTTGTACTTTTGAGTTTATATTCCTATTTTGGGTGGGGATACCTTTGGTGAAATGTTGTTAATTATGAATTTTTTGTCGATTTGTATACCTTACAGGGAGGTTGAGAAAGAACAATAATGGTTTAAGGTTGGAGATTAGGTGACTTTGTACACCGGGATGTTACACAAGTAAAGACTTTGTTACAAATAGATTAGGTAATGAAATTAATATAGTTATGCTTGTTTTTTGATGTATTGTTGCATTGTATAACTATTTAAAAAGATTGTGATTATATACCTTAGGAGTAGGTTCGTATTCGTCTTGACTTTATTACCTTTTCATTTTTTAAAATTTTGTAGGCATATACTTGTTTATTGTTCTCAAATATCTACAAGATCAAATGAAATATATAGAAGAGGACGTGAACATACCTACATAATAGGTGCCAAATAAAACAATTGAACGCCATAGTTACTGTACGAACACAAACAAATTTTCATTCCAAAAGCAAGAATATTTTCACAATCATTAAACATTCTTATTTACATGAATTATATGAATGATTTTAGGGTTTACCTATTCTAAGGTTTTAATGAACATATTTAACTACCTAATAAAGAGTCATAGCATATTCCATAAATATCAACAAATACATACCCAAACTATTAGCTGACATCACTACAAAAAAAAAAAGGCTTATTATTGAATTTTCCCCCTAAAACATACTTTTTTTTTCACTTTGTTCCCTAAAAGTTGAATCCGTTCACTTTTCCATTCGAACTTTGTATCACAAGGGTAAATCCTCTCATTTTGCTCCTTGAACTCAACTTCATCTATTTGTCCAGTTTTTATTTCAACTTTAGCCCGACTTTTGACTCATCAAATCTCCACCAAAATCAGCAATCTTATATTAATTCTTAAGTTGTACATCTCCTCTATATAATCATATAAAAATCACTCAAAACGGAGCTCTAGAACTCCTGATAATAGATGGACTTGAGGGTGTAGATGAGAGTGTAAAGTTCGGGAGGCAAAGTGGGTGGATTTAACTTTTAGGGGGCAAAGTAAAAAAGAGAGTATGTTTCAGAGAACAAATTTAATAATAAGCCAAAAAAAAAAAAACCCTAAAAATGCTAAACTACTTGATGGGCCTTCTCTAAAATGGAGGTATTGGAAAATGGAGGTATATCTTAATTCAAGAATTGACAAGCGCAAATATTTGGGCTCATGCACATGTTCGGAAAAATGGAAAATCATTCAATTTGATATTTTTTTTTGTAGTATGAGGTGAGTAATATAGGGATTAATAATTTGAGGGCAAAATAGGGATTTAGGTTATTTTCTCATAAGCTTTTTCCCAATGGTATGGTGGTCCAGTAACGATGGGAGAAAGAGACGAAAAGTGAGAAGATCACATTTTTTTACGTAAGAAACCTTTGACGAAGAGAAGCAAAATCAATTTTTTCAAATTTTTGTTACTTACTAGAATCTACTAAAGACATAAACAAAAAGAGACACTGGTCCTTGTACTATGGACAAGTCGCACTTTGGTTTCTATCATTTTAATTTATATTTTTTAAGGATTGTGTTTTCATTAATGTCACAATAAGGTTTAATTTGTCAAAATCGAGACTAAAAATGCTGAAAGTGGCACCACATGATTGGTATGAAGTAGACGATTTTGACTAATTGGACCTGATTATGACATTTATAGAAATACGGTCCTGAAAAAATGTAAATTAAAATGACAAGGACCAAAGTACGACTCGTCCATAATACAGGTATCAAAATGGTTTTTTCGCCAAAAAAGATCGTACATGAAGGATCAACAAAGAAAAGTTTTAAGGAAATTAAATTTCTTACACTTTGAGTCTAAGTGTTTGTCTCTTATCTTAATCTTTAAGTTAAATTAATGCAAAATTCACTTTTTTTGTTTGTTATGTCTTGTGTTTTAGTTGGATAAGGCCTATTAAATAGTTCTCTTTATCTCTTTAGGAATGATATAGAAAACTTAGTTGCCCAAAGGTAGAGAATGGCTATGTTCGTATGTGAGTTTATGACGTCAAATATTTTGATCATTTGTTTCAAAATACAATAATACTATTCTTACCACATTTTTATATTACATTTATTATACCATCTTACGTGTCATCATTGTACTAGACAGAGTTTTTTTATTATTTTAGGGTTTTTATTTTTATTATTTTAGTGTCTAATATATGAATGACATGTAAATTACCACGTAAGATGGTATAAAATTATGGTATAAAAATATGATAAGTGTAGCATTGTTGTTCAAAATATTTATGGTCTTGGTAGCTATCAATATTCCATATTTTGTATCGCCATTGCAATTATTGCCACGTCAAATTCAATTTACCTGTTTTTTATTTATTAAATTGTTGATTTTGTTTAATAGAATTTATTAGTACCGATTTTTAGCCTTGTGGGGTCTTTTTTTCTTTGTTGGGGTGGTGTACAAACTCAAATTCGTCTGTGTTTCTACATAGCCTACATTGTCTTGTAACGCTAATCGTTTTGCATATAATATGTAGGCATACATGAAGCAATGTATATAAAATATATCAAACCATTATACAAAAATAAATCATTTTTATTGAATTTATTCTCTTAAGTTAATTTCTAACCAGGAAATGCAAACTATTAACTTTGACTCATCCTACATGCTAGCCATAGCACACATGAACAAGAAATATATTACAATAAGGAAAAATCGAAGAAGAATATTTAAAAAAAAAAGCACGCACAAAGTGAAATATATACGTATAGAAAGAAGCACATTCATCAATTAGTCGATCCATGGAAAGCAAGCAATTCTCCACATGTAATCATATGCAAGGGCTTTGACAAATGTAGCCTTTGAGCTGACAGGTGTTGAGAAACTTGTTTCATTGTTAGACGAGATTGGGGATTGGCATTCAAGCAGCCAAATGCTATCTTCAAGAGAGAGAGAACTTCCCCTACTTCTTGATGTGTAGTTGGGGAAATGCATTGGTCCACAAACTCCACAATTGGAATTTGGTTGGCCGGTAATGCAGATGAAGATGACGAGGACGATGTCAACCACAATCCTGATGATAAAGATGTGAGAAGATCTCCCGAATGCCTTCCCAAAATTGTTTCCAATGTTAGTACTCCAAAGCTATACGCATCGCATTTCTCAATCACTTCCATTGTATATGCAAGCTCTGCTTAGAGAAAAAACTCATAGAAGTGGCATGTTAGTATATAGGTATAACTATTCAATGAAAGTTTAAAGAAATTAATCATATATTGCATAAATTGGATCATGTTATCAATGACAAATAAGAAGTGTAACATGTTTATCCATAATTAACCTCATCTCCTAACCATGGAAAAGAACCATTGGCAAAAAAAGTAAAGCATAAATTGTGTCAAATATATATGTACTAATATATAAAACAAAAAACCACAATATTACCTGGTGCCACATATCCATATGTGCCTGCAAGGGCAGTTCAATTAGTTGAGTCTGAGTTCAAAAACTTAGCAGTACCAAAGTCTGAAACATAGCCTTCATATTCAAAATCCACCAAAATGTTCTTACTTGATATGTCTCGATGCACTATTGGTGGCAAGCAATCGTGGTGCATGTAACACAAGCCATGAGCTACACCTTTCACAATATTCACTCTTTTGCTCCAGCCCAATTCTTTAGCTTCATCATCTTTGCTTAATATTTTGGCCAAGCTACCCTTTTCCAGATACTCATACACCAAAAATGAGTGTCGTTTATGCGAACAATAACCATAAAGCTTCACAATGTTTCGGTGTCGTATCTTTGTTAGTGTCCTTACTTCATTCAAGAATTCCTTCTGAAAATTCGTCTCACCATTGCATAGCTAGTGGAGTTTCTTCAAGGCAACTATGTTCGAAGATGACAAATTTACTTTGAAGACGCTTCCATGTCCGCCCTTCCCAATGCAATATTTAGAATCAAAATCCTCGGTTGCCTTTATGATTTCTTCATACATCATTTTTCCATCAATATTTAATAATGAAAAAGAAACCTCTTCATGCTTGATATTTTGTTCTAGATGTTGCTGCTTCTTTTTTCCTTCTACTACAAATGCAATTGTAAATATAGCACATATAAGCAAAAGTGCTACCACAAGAGAAAATGTGATTACAAATTTGAGTTTGTGGTTCTTTCACTTTCTTGTGCCTTGTTTGCAAGGTTGCAAAGCTCCGACATTGCCACACAATCCTTTGTTCCCTTGTAATGCTTCTAGGGGAGCATCTTGAAATGCGCTAATGTTGGTAAGGGGATCGTCCAAGTCATTGTAGGATATATCAACATTGGACAAGCCGTGCATGCCTCCAAAACTTGTTGGAACGAATCCAGAAAGATTATTTTGGGAAAGATTGAGGATCTCCAAACTCACCATACCGCTCATTGCTGATGGTATCTTGCCGTCAAGTGAGTTATGACTTAAATCTAGTTGGGACAAGTGAACTAACTTCTCCAACTGAATTGGAATTACATGATTGAACTTGTTGTTACTCAAATTCTAGTAGACTAATTTTACCATGTCACCTAGAATGCTAGGAATTTAATCATTGAATTTGTTTGTGGACAAATCAAGATATTCAAGTTCAGTCAATGATTCAAATTCTGAGGGTAAACGACCAGACAGTAGATTGCCATCCAACATCAGCTTCACCAAAGAAGTCAATCTCCAAACTCTTTTGGGATCATCCCAACTAAATGATTTGAAGAAAGATTCAGTTCTTGAATTTGGATTGCGTTGCCCATCTTAGGTGGTATACTACCAGTAAGGTTGTTTCCCCCAAGTCGTAAGGTCTTTAACTGTGGGCACAGTTCCCAATTGTGTGAGATGGCACCATATAAGTTATTGTCACTTAGATCTATAAAATGAAGATTTGGATAGACGCCAAAATCTTCAGATATTTTGCTTTTCAATTTGTTCCCATCAAGACGGAATCTGAATAAGCTCTTACTGGTTTTCAAGCTTTTGGGGATTGGACCAGTCAAATAGTTGTTGCTTACTAAAAAGTTTATGAGTTGTCCACCTTGGCAAAGGTTTTGGGGCAAATAACCAACTAATTGATTATCACCTATCTGCAAGTTTCTCAACCTCGTGATATTTCCTATCTCTTTAGGGATTGATCCAGAAGGTCTATTGCCACGGAGGTATAATCCTTTAAGTTTGCTAAAGTAACACAAAATCTCCAAGGGTCCGAAACCTTGACGACGATAGCTCCTGTGAAAAATGAAACACCTTCGGAGGTAAGGTGACACCGGTGTGGTGTCGGCCAAAGGCTCTCCGACGGTCAAGTTAGTAAACAAGATCGCTATATTCTCAAAGCAGTGGCTTGGAGCTTAAGAGTTAATTACCTGAGAATGATGGTATGAGAGCGTTTATATAGAGGATGAATTAATCCTCATAACCTTAGGATTGTAAGCTTATTAAACTTGTAATCACCGGGAAGTATAATCCATATTGGATTGAACTTCTATACTTGAATCCTTGTTTGGAGAGGATTCAAGCCATTTAATTCGTATGGGAGTTGGTTTCCCCATTCTTTTAGGAGTTCTTAGATCCTAACTATCATGAGAATACCTTCTTTAGTTAGTTTAGGATACGTCCGTCCATTCTTGGCGCCATTTAGGACCTATTCGTAGGTCCTAAGAGTCTCCCTGGAGGTATCCGGCCTCTTTGGCCCATTTTCTTGGACCCATTGGCGGGTCCGTATGCATTCGGCCCCTTTGGGTGGTTATGTGGGTGATGGCCCCATGCCCCATGTATAATGGGTCCTTGAATTCCTTGCATGCTTTATACCTTCGGTCCCTTTGCATGTTATTGGAGAATGTCCATAACTTATATAGGTCTCTCAAAACATAGGTTGTGTTCTTCTAACACCATAGGTCCTATATTTCTATGCGTTTTCCAATGGACCTATGAAAATAGTTAGGTACCTTCCTTTTTCCATGAGAATGGATAGGTCCCTTCCTTTTTCCATGAGCATGGATAGGTCCCATGCTATAATAAACCATGGTCTTATATTAGAATATTTCATGGTCCCACAGTCACCAAATGAAAAGGGAATTGAACCGCTGAATTGGTTCTCACCTAGATTTAGTTGCTCTAGAGACTTCGAATTTCTTATTTTTGGTGGGATACGACTTGTTAAATAGTTGTTGCTCAAGTCTAGATAGACCAACGACTGCAAGTTCCTTATCTCTTTAGGGATAGTGCCATAAAGCTTATTTCTACAGAGAGACAGAAAGTTGAGATTTTTTAGATCAAATAATATTAGTGCTATAGGACCTGTTAAGTAGTTGTCGCTCAAATATAGATTCACCAAAGATTTCAAGTTCCCTATCTCTTTAGGAATAGTGCCAGAAATCTCATTTATATTGAGAAACAGAAAGTTAAGATTTCTTAGATCACCTAATGATGGTGGGATAGGTCCTGTTAAATTGTTGTCGCTCAAATGTAGTATCACCACAGATTTCAAGTTCCCTATCTGTTTAGGAATAGTGCCAGAAATCTCATTTCTATTAAGATACAAACTGGTAAGATTTCTTATATCACCTATTGATGGTGGGATAGGTCCTATTAAATAGTTGTCGCTTAAATCTAGTATCACCAAAGATTTCAATTTCCCTATCTCTTTAGGAATAGTGCCAAAAAGCTTATTTCTATTCAAAAACAAAATGGTAAGATTTCTTAGATCACCTAATGATGGTGGGATAGGTCCTGTTAAATAGTTGTCGCTCAAATCTAGTTGTTGAGTGTGCATTTGTGCATGTTTTTATATGCTAACTCCCTAACCTAGAGCATTAGAACTTGGCGTTTTGTGTGTTTTTGCTTTGTTTCTGTCTTTTGTAGGTCAAATGAAGCAATTACGAAGAAAGAAGCTAGCCAATAGAACCAAAATTGGACAATTCCTGATCAAACTAGGAAAACTGAAGAAACCCTGGTGGAACTAGAAAAGCTGAAATCCTACTCAAACAAGGAATCCTAGCCAAACCAGGAAAACCATCAGTGTCCAGGGACGGAAAAGGGAAATCCTAATTGCACTAGGAAAACCTATTCCTAGTTGGACTAGGAAAACCTAACCCTAGTTGGACAAAGTTTCCTAATGGACCATGGAATGTTGGGCCAAGGTCAAATGGGTTCTAAAAGCTTCAATAGGCTCAAGTTATCATCACATGAAGGATTGGGCCTAAGGTAGCATGCACATGGACCATGGGAGAAGCCCACCAGCAAGCAAGGGGATGCGCAAGGCATATGGGCTTAAGTGACCCTTCATGCCGCAAGCCCACAAGGAGAAACCCTAGCTCTACTTTCATATTTTTGTCACAAGTCCTAGTCCTTGGAGGCCAAGGAATCAGTACCTCGTCATCCCTATATAAAGGCCTCCTCTCCTCACTATTTGACATCAAGTTCTCCACATCTTTTGGAGCAAATTCTGCTCTCAGATTCACAAAGTCATAATTTTATATTTTTAGAGAGAAAGAGAGAGTGTGTGCCGCAAGCAAGCCAAGCCAAGCCAAGAAGAGGAGTGGTGCCGTGCAGCCCTAGATGATCAAGAGGAGGCCGTGACACCCTTGCTGCCCCAAGCCCTGCCGTGAGCATCAAGGAGGACCCCCTGCTGCCCTAGCCTTGCCGCAAGCTCCCTAGCCATTGCCTTGACTTCCTTGTGGTTTCCTTCTTCCTTTTTCATGCTCTTTGCATTGTTTTATTATTTTTAAGTGTTAATTAAGACCTTGAACATGGATTGGCAGTTTATTTATTCAATTAAATATTTTATTTACATGTTCATGTCTTAGTTACTTTTATGCATTGTTAAGTTAAAGATGAAGCCTCTATTTATGTTCAATGTTTGAAGTATGATTTCTGGAATTAATGATGATGATACTTACATAAAATCCTATTACCTAATTAAAAAGGCACTAGTTGTAGAGTCTTTAGGACTGGCCACCTTAAGGATAAAGCATCTAGTGAAGTTATAAAATTGAATAAGCTCGAAAGGATGACAATTTTAGAAGTAACAAGCAGCTGCTTAAGCAACGGTTGTGGTAATAGTATTCGTATGGTAGCGCCGTGTACATTTGGTTGGAAAGGGGGTCTGCGTGTTTGACATCTTCATAGAACTTAATGACTCTTGCATGGGTGATTGCCCTAGTTTATCTAGGAATATGCACGTTAACTTGCAAGGTAGGCTCGATAAGCTCTTAGTACATGCATAAGGAAGGTATAACGCTAAAGGGAAATAGCCAAAGCCTTTGGTAGTCAAGCTTTATGTTCGTAGTCTTTTGAAATTGCATGATTATCATATTAATTGATCATTGATAATTTGGTGGATTCTGATGCTTAACAATGCCATGAAAGTGTGTGTGTGTGTGTGTGTTAGAGTGTGTGTGTGAGTTTTGACCTAAACTCTAAACCCCCTCATGCCGTGTGTGTGTGTGTGTGTGAATAAGCTGAATTGGTTTAATGTTATTTGCCTATTCCCTGTGGGATCGACCTCGTTATTTGCATGCTTTGCTACGCCGTGATTCGTTCACTTGCGAGTAAACTTAGAATTGAGTATTTATTTGGTTCTAAGAAAACACATCAACACTAGTTCCACCAAAGATTTTAAGTTTCCTATAGTTCCAAAAAGCTTATTTGTAAAGAGATACAAAATGGTAAGATTTCTTAGATTACCTAATGATGGTGGGATTGAACTAGAGAGATTGTTTCTAGAAAATTTTATTTCAACTAGAGACTTCAAATTTCCTATTTCTGGTGGGATTCTCCCAAACAACTGATTATGAGAGATATCAAGATAAATGAGTTTTGAAAGGGAAGTGATCTGAGGTGGGATGGAATCAGAGAGTTGATTGATGCTGAGGTCAAGATATTCAAGGTTAGGGAAGGACAGGAAATAAAATTCATGCAGCGTACCTTGTAAACTAGAGTTGGTAAGGTTTAGCCTGGTGATACTTCCAGCAGCATCGCATGAAATACCAGACCACATGCATGGGCTTGCATTTGGTTTATGATTAGTGGCATTGTTACTGGGAAGGTAAGTCCATGAGGTGAGATTATTGAAGTGGGTTTGATTTTGAAAGCTGGCTTTCCATTTGAGAAGAGTCTCTACTTCAATTGGAGCAGCAGAAGCAAAAGCAAAGTTTGACGATGAAATAAGCTGAACATAGAAGATAAGGCAATAAGCTAGATAACATATTTGATCATAATAAGTTGATGATGTCATTGTTTTTGTTTGTGTTTATTATATTACTTGAATGTCTTATTTATAGTGTGTCATAATGTAAGACCCCGCACCTTTCCAAGGTTGTTTAAGAAGTTTTTAAAGGATTTTAGGATTTTACTAGAGAAGTAAAACGTTTTGGGCATTTTCTAATTTTAAGTTTGATTTTAAACTTGAGCTAAAGTTGACTTTTTGTTCGGGTGAATTTTTGGTTTTGACTTTGGGTTCGTTAGAAAGGTCTCGTCCTCACGAGTTCGTAGACACGAAGCACGCATCAAACGGAGCTATGGTTTGGAAGTTACGGACGTGTGAAGAGAGGGGTAAACTTGTAATTTTGGAAAAGTTAGTTTTTTTAAAAACCCCAAAAACCCAGAATCCCTCACTTTCTCTCTCCTCCCTCCCGCACGCCCTCTCTCTCTCTCTCGTTCCTCTCCAGCCGCCACTGTCATCTACACATGGGGGTGCGTCCGGCGGTGGCTAGGCTCGGGGTTGGGCTGGCCGTGCTTGCCTCCCTCCCCTCTTCCTTCCCTTGGCGGTGCCTCCCCCTAAAACAGCCTGGAACGAAAGACCCAAATCACTCACAGTGAGAGTTCAGCGGCGATCGTGGCGTTTCGGGAAACTTCGAGGCTCAGCGACCACCCAGACTTCTTCATCTCGTCAAGCCCGTCACAATGGTGTGCTTCAATCGTCCGTTGGACCATCGTGGGCGGCGGATCGAAGCTAGGCAAGTCGGCGGCTTTCCAGCGGTTTTCTTCCTTTTTCGGCCACTTTTGGTCGTCGATCCAGGTTTGAGAATTTGTCCTCTTGACCTCCTCTACGTGTCTGTGTAACCTGTTTTTGACGTTAGAGGTTTTGGTTTTTGGGCAGGTTGACCACCCGTTGACCACCAGGAGTCCCGCCGTGTGTGGTGGTTCCAACCACTCGTTTTCTATGTTTTTGGCCTTAGGCCAATCACTCGAACCCGTGGGTGAGTTTCTTGGACTTTTTGAGTGTTTTCCAGGGCTAGGCAGCCACCGTGCGTGGTGGTTCTCGCCCGTTTTAGTAGTTGTCAGCCTATTATGAACTCTGTGTGTTTTTTTGAACTGTCTGGTCTTAACAGGTACCCTTGGCTCGGGAATTGTTTTTCTGATGCCGTTGTGCTGCCAGATTTTAAAATCCGAGCAAAGGAGCCACGAAGGGCAGTTCGGTCTTTTCGTATTGTCATTGTGAGTGGAATTTTAAGTCCAGTTTTGTGAGTGAATTTAAGTTCATCTAATTTTCAGTTCAATTACTTGCTTGGTTTGTGGTTTGCTTGTTTGCTGTTGCTAGTTAAGGGGGTACGGAATTAGGATTGGAGATCCCGAGGATTTAAGGTTAATTGAGGTTAAATGATTAGGTAAGAGTCTTGGGCATTAGTGGTTATATTTGAGGATTAGTGAGTTCCAGTTGGAGAATTTAGATGGATTCCAGGTCAGGATCTTGTGGACTATTTCGAGGTGATTTTCAGTTTAAAGGGATTAATTGAGGATAATTGAGGTATTACTGATCACAGTAAAATTGATTGGTTTAGAGGATTGGTCACCAAGTTATGTGATTTCTGGTTTGTGGTTTGCTTGTGATTCGAGGCTTAAGGTGGTTCATGATTTGATTATTTATTTGAATTTCTAATTTGTGGTTTACAGTTAGTTTCACTCATAGGAGCTCTAGTGAGCTTACCGGGTTTGTATTTAAACCCGGTGCACCTTTGGTTGGGTGCAAGGTTGTTTTGCCGATTAAGCAGGCTGAGGAGACGGTGGAGAGAAGATGAGGCAGTGGGATGACCAGAATTTTAGAAACTTGTTTTTACACCTTGATTTGAATAAAAAGTTTTCAGCTTTAGTTGTTTTTCACGTGCCCGAAGGTCGGGGCGTGACACATAATGCAGTACTGTAGCTATGACTTTTTTACGTGCCCTGTTCTTCACTTTCCTCAATAAATTATAAGTCTTCCGTTGAGTTGGAAAGTGTTTCCAATTTTTCTCCTTCACATTTCTTTCTCAATCATAGAATGGTTTTTGGAGTTTTTCAGACTTGAAGTCATTGTGTCTTTATCTTTAATGTAAAATGCAGAAGTGGTGTTTGACATATGGGTCCTACTTGGATGTTTTACAGTGCTCTTTATCTTCAATTGACGGATGACGAAGACTTAAAATACCCATTTCAATTAATGTGATCATGCCATTTCAATTAATAAAATTGATTGACATGAATTTTAAGTTTTAATTGTAAGCATATCAACTTAATCCATTAATTATATGACATCATCATATTAGCTGCCATATAAAGTGATCAGATAATGTGGTCAGTTAAGTGTGTACAAATAACATTACTCGTCGGTATTTAGTAAAATTTCTTCTTCATATGTGATCAGCTTATAACGTTAAGGTGACCAAGATTCTATTTTAAGTCCTCATGACATATATATTGTGAAAGGAGGGTAGAGCAGAGATTTTAATCAACTTTTATAGCATTAACGGATGAAGAAGACAAGGGACCTTTAATTTGTCCCTTGGTTTTTCTACCTTTAATAATCTTAGCTTTAATAAAAGAGGAGGCAAAGACTTTGACGCACGTCCAAGTTTATGAAAAATTCCAAAAACCATTTTATAATTGAGAAAGAAAAGTGAAAGAAAACAAATTGGAAAGACTTTCCAAGTCTTTAAAAAGAATTTGTAAAAGTGAAGAACAGGGCACACGTACAATAATTATAGCAATTGCATGAGACTATATAATATCATTGTAAACACGTACACAAAAAAACCATGACATCTTCAAACTTTGCAAAAGGAAACAGCTGTAAAGCATCAATTATATTATGTCAAGCACCTAAAGATTTTAGAGGCTTTAGATTCAATAAGGTTTTAATCAAATAATGATCTTATCAAAGGATCATTTTTGACATGCACCTATTGGAACAATAAGGTTTTAATCAAACAATGATCTTATCATTGTTTTAATCAAACAATGATCTATACTTTTGGAACCGTTTTGAGGTAACCCTTGTTATGTAAATTATTTTGTCTTTTGGGTTGTGTAGATCTGAAAATCTATGTTTTATGACATTTTGTCATAAAATGGTAATAAGTAAATGCAGAATAAGTAATAAGTAAATCTATTTTTTATGACATTTTTCGATGCTTATGGTAAGAAAATTGCAGCTAAATAGTGCAGTAGCTGAGTTATTGATGAAGAATGAGTAACAAGTAAATGCAAATGGGCAATAATTAAATTCATCTTATATCTTTTGTGGAACATATATATTTTCCACTGTAAAAAAAATCTAGAAATGCAGTTACAAAAGGAAAAAAGGGAAAAGGGTCTAAATAACTATGTTTTAATACTTGTTATTCATTGGTTACGAATCCAGACGCGTTCATTATATCAAGTAAATTTTGACACTAAAATATGAAAAGAACTATAAAAGATGTGGAATGCAGTATTAGGCTCCATTTGCTTTTAGAAAATTTATTTATTGGAAAACTTTTGATGAACACAAGAAATCCCAGCCTAGCTAGTTAATTCTGACTTAACCTCTGGAACTGGGCAGCGTTGAGGACCCAATCCAGTGGTGCCTCCGAATGGTGCTGAAGTTCCATGCAGTTCGCTTTTACTATGGATCTTAGGAGGGGTTTCCTCTGAAAGCCTCAACTCTTTTCTTTCTTTGTTCAGAGATGTGAGAGACCAAGGACAAGTTTATCCTGAACCCCCCAGGCAAGAAAATCAAGATATAAGATGACAGATAGTGTTGGAACATTGTAGATCTTAATCTAAATGTATGTAAAAGTTGTAGTATAGAAGCAAAGGGTATGCTGGATATACATGTATGTATAGAAATGGTATATGTCCTTCTCTTGTCACATCCTGTTAGTTTATCTAAGAAAAAGGAAAACAAAATTCGGATTGAGATATCATATACAATTTTTCCTTGTCAAGATTCTCTCATTTACAGAACATGTGAGTTTCTTACAAAAGAAATTCTTCCAACAAAGATGCATGATCTCACAATTATTTTTCTTGCAACCGAACCAGTTCTCCATCGATCTGCAAATAGTTTTATCTATATCTTTCAAAACTTCCCAGCCTGACTCTGTATATAGCAAACAATTTCCTGTAATTAAATTATTTTTATGAACAACAATAACAAAAACTTAATTTCATATTAAACAAAAGTACAGAATTAGGTGTTCAAAGAATTTGGGTGTTTAGAGTGAACGTTATATAACTACCAATGCTTCTCGTGAAATTCTATTACGAAAGAACGTAGGCTATATTTGGTGTCTAGGATTGAGGTTAACTTCTAGTTTTTGTCCAAGTTGAAGAAAGAAGATGAATTAGTTACGCGGAAAATATCAAACAAGATAATAACGTTGATTCAAAGTACCACTACCTGCTATAATCTTTCTTATTTTTGAGTGTGGGAAAACATAAGTAAATATGTTCATCTCTCATGTTTATCGTCATCATCCTTCTTGGAAACATAGGTAATTTTCTAAGTTTGTTTTAGTATCAACACATTTCCAATTCTATATAAACAATAATTAGCTTCAAATATTTCAGAAGGAAACAAATTTTCCTTGCATGTGACAATTACATTTGGTTGCAATTTAGTTCTATCTTATGTAAACAAGAGAAAAGTGAGTTGAAACTACTTATTTAGATGTATATTTTGTTGTGGTTGATTATTGATGGATGGGGGTGACACCCCACGCCCCGACCCGCCCCGTTGTCATCCCTAATCACGGACCCAACTGTAGCCACCACAACTCAATGCAAATTTTGCAAGAAGATGGGCAGCCCCATTACAAACTCTAGGGACAAAACCACAGCTAACATTAGCAACTGAAGACCATAATCTCNTCATTAAAAGATATTTTTGGCTAGTAAGTATTCCAAAAAAAACTATCAATTCGGCAACAAAACCGCTCATGCCCGGTAATGCAAGAGAAGCCATTGATAAGATACTGAAAGTCATGAATATTTTTGGAATTGCGATAGCCATTCCGCCCATTTCGTCGAGATAAACAAGACGTATTCTATCATAACTCGTTCCGGCCAAGAAAAAAAACGCAGCGCCAATAAATCCGTGAGAAATTATTTGTAAAACGGCTCCATTGAGTCCTGTATCGCTTATAAAACTAATTCCTATAATTATAATACTGTAGCCACCACAACTCAATGCAAATTTTGCAAGAAGTTGGGCAGCCCCATTACAAACTCTAGGGACAAAACCACAGCTAACATTAGCAACTGAAGACCATAATCTCTAAGCTTGCTCCAAAAGGTGCCCATCAGGTGCAAGATCTTGGTCCATACGTTAGAACATATTAATAACCCCTTGAGCATCGGACTCAAGAATAACAGAAGACAAACCTGCATCTAATGTAGCGATAATCCCATGTACAAAGCGTCAAAATTTCTGCTTGTTGAGGAGAAGCAACACTAGGGCATGTACTAAAACCCTAGTATTGTGTGCCGATCAGTAGGGGTTGAATTGAAACCCTGTTTTTGTCTCCGACTCTGTTTTGACAGAATGCAGTAACTGGCTGAATGCTTTTCATGGGCCTACTGATACAATAATGGGCAGTTTCTACTAGGCAATTACATTTCACATATCCATACAAATTAATGGGCAATTTCAATGGGGTAAAAACAGAATAATTATAGGCCCATTTATAAATTTGCCCACACATGACACACCATAAAACACCTACTTAATAAATTCACAGTAGTACAACACTATAAAAAATCCAATTTATCCAAACCAGTTGTTTGTCAACCATCCCCCCTCACTCTTTCTCACAAACTTAACCATATAATCTCATTAAGAATTAACAACATTCCAAACCAACTAGATGGAGGAAATAAGAAGCATTAAGTTTAAGTTTTACAAATTACACCACCAAGAAAAATACTCATGTTTAAAACTTAAGTTACACAAGCAGCCAACATGGGAAGGAAACAAAAATAAGCAAGGCAGGAAAATAAATAAATCTGGAAGCATGGCCAGGTATGCTGAACATCAAGTTAACCAAACCAACTGAACAAAGTTACCAACAACAAACCAAGACACAATGCCACAAAGTGAAATTAATTATCACAAACAAGAAAAGCCAAGAACAAATAAACAATGTTCATAAACAAGCTGAGAACAATGTTCCTCAGCACTACCAACCAAAGAAAAGCCTATTCATTTTCAAATCAATAATATATTTTCCAGAAATTTCATACTTTTTGGTAGTAGCAGTTACAACTTGCATACATTTAAGAGAAAGAAACCAAGTATATTACACAACTAGCCACTTTATACTTGATAAGAGAAACATACAATATTAAAGTCCCTTTTGAATTGTACCCCCAAAAACATTGAAGATCGAAATTGTAAAACAAGTAAATGACAAAAAAACAACAGCCACAAAATTCTTACCATCCAAAGGCAAAAACCAGCAACTAGATGTGTATATTAATTCAATTATATCTCAGATTTGATCATGTTGTTGTAGAAGGAGGAGGCATGGCACTTGCATATGCACGTGCTTGAATAAAAATGGAGGTTGCATATAAAATAAATAATTAAATTGAAGTGAGAACAAAGAACAATCAATATAATTTAAATTGTATTGAAATTGGAAAAACCAAAATCTTACTTGCTTCTATTTCTTCAAGTTGCCTATAAAATTCAACCTTTTCGTCTGTTAGTTTCTTGTAGAAACTAAAATCTTCCGCTCTAAGCCAATCAGTAGTACTGCCTTTACCATTTTTGGAATCAATGACACTCTAAAAGGATCAACAATCCTCCCTTATAGGCTAAATGCATTCTCACTAGTAACGTTAGAACTTTGAATTGCAAAGATATCCTTGGTAATCTTTGCAATGATTGGATATCTTATTGCATTCCCTCTCCACCAATTCAAGATGTTGAAACCTTCCGCTATCGGACTCTCAAAAGGATCCAACAAATATTTATCCACTTCATTGGATATCTCCACAAGTTTTTGCCCAATCTTTTGTTGCATAAGGACTTTCATAAAATCGGCTCCTAGGTTATCTTCTTCATCACCATCAGCCACCTCAACCCCACCCTCTACATCTCAGGCAGCTTGACTCCCAATGTTTCTACCCCTTTTATACTCATTATATAAATTAAGCAAGATTGTTTTAACCTCACCCACAACTTGTTCAACCCTAGAAGGATTGGCTCCAATATTGGCAAAGGTTATCTTGATCATGAAGTTTAAGCCTAGGGTCTAGTGCATCGGCTACAAATACAAGCTTGTTTATCATCTTAAAACTCCCCCAATACTTGTCAAATTTTTGCTTCATCGAGGAAGCCACCCTTTGCAATGTAGGATCTCTTAAATCTGTCATTTTTTTCATGATCTCACTTTGTAATCTAACCATTTGTTGCCAAATGATGTTGGATGTATAATTCTTGGTTGTACTAGCTTCAAGGTTGTATGATAAAATTTTTTAAGAAATGCTCATAGGCCTTTGCCTTCTCCAAATCCTCATCTCCCGAGGGCCCCATTCTCTTAACAATGTTTTTTTTATGTATCCTTTTCATACTCATTATAATAAGCCACAAAAGGAGCCGATTCCTCACCCATTAAACACCATCTTATACTTGAATGCACTCTTAAGCATCTTATAAGTGGAATTCCACCTTGTAGCAACACATCCTTCACAATTAAATTCAAAATGTGACAAGCACACCTCATATGCAAGCACTTGTCATCAAGCATTAAAGTGTTTAATGCCTTGAAGTATTGGCCATGTACTCAACATCCCCATCATTTGCACTACCATTATCTAGTGTAATGCTAAACACCTTGTCTATACCCCAATTTCTCAAACACTCCTCTAGACATTTCCCTATATCATTGTAAGACCCCATACCTTTCAAAGTTGTTTTGAAAAGCTTTTAAAGCATTTTGGGATTTTATTTTGAGAAGTAAAACGTTTTGGGCGTTTTTCTAATTTTAAATTTGACTTTAAGATTGAGGCAAAAGTTGACTTTTTGTTCGGGCAAAGATTTTGTATTGACTTTGGGTTCGTTAGAAAGGTCTCGTTCCCACGAGTTTGTAGACAAGAAGCACGCGTCAAACGGAGCTACGGTTCGAAAGTTACGGACGTGTGAAGAGAGGGGCAAACTTCTAATTTTAAAAAGTTGGTTTTAAAAGAGGCAAAAGTCAATTTCTTCCATAGTTTCTCTCTCCTCTCTCCCGCACTCTCTCTCTCGCGAGCCTCTCCTTCAGCTGCACCTTCCACTGGTGCGTGAGGCCGGGCTTCGGATTGCTGTGCTCGCGCCTCCCTCCTCCTCTTTCCCTTGGTTGCCATTTAGTCCAGAACAGCCCAGAACCCGAGTTTTTGTTCGCGCACAGTGGGAGTCACCGGCGGCGATCTCTCTTTTCTGGTGACGGTGCGACCTCCCACCTGCCCAGATCTCTTCCTCTAGTTGAGCCCGTCATAGTGGTGTGCTCCGATCGTCTTTTGGACCACCGTGGGCGGAGGATCGAAGCTAGGTAGGCCAACGGCTTCTCCGGCCTTTTTCCTCCTTTTCTGGCCACTTTTGAGCTTCGACCTAGGTTTGAGTTTTGGTCCACTCAACATCCTCTACGTGACTGTGTAGTTCGTTTTTGCTAAACGTGAGTTTCAGTTTTCGTGCAGTTGACCAACCGTTGACAACCGCAGGTCCTGTCGCGTGTGGTGGTGCCAGCGACTCTTTTTCCTAGTTCTTGGCCTCAGGCCAATCACCCGAACCTGTGGGTGAGTTCTCCGACTTTTGAGTGTTTTTTTGGGGCCGGGCAGCCACCATGTGTAGTGGTTCCCGCCCATTTCAGTAGTTTGTCGACCTGTTTGTGAACTCTGGTTTGTTTTATTGGTTGTCTGGTCTTAACGGGTCCCTTGGCACGGGAATTTGTATTTCTGATGCCGTTGTGTTGCCAGATTTTAGAATCCGAGCAAAGGAGCCACGAAGGGCAGTTCAGTCTTTTCGCGTGGTGCATTGTGAGTGAATTTAAGTCCAGTCAATTTCAGTTCAGTTACTTACTTGCTTTGTGTGCTTGTTTGCTAGTTGCTAGTTAAGTGGGTACAGATTAGGATTGGAAATCCTGAAGGGTTTGAGGTTATTTTGGAAATTGAGGTTTAAGTTGGTTCTGAAGGATGTTGAGGATCCTAAATTAGTGGAGGATTTAGTTGGATTCCAAGTAAGGATCTTGTGGATTGATTCGAGGTGATTTTCAGCTTAAGGAATTTACTTGAGGTTTACTTGAGGTTTTTGATTGCTGGTTTGTGGATTATTTACGATTCGAGGCTTAAGGTGGTTCTTTTATTTGATTATGTTACTGAAATTTCTAAATTTGAGGTTACAGTTAGTTTTCACTCATACGAGCTCTAGTGAGCTTACCGGGTTTGTGTTTAAACCCGGTGCACCTTTGGTTGGGTGCAGGGTTTGTTTTGCAGGTTAAGCAAGCTGAGGAGACAATAGAGAGAAGACGAGGCAGTGAGACCACCAGTGTTTTGGAACCCTTGTTTTACACCTTGGTTTTACAGTTGGTTTTATATAAATATTTTTGTAAATTACAGTTGATTTGAATAAAATGTTTTATATTCATGGCTCACAGTTTCAAAAAAGGCTTACAGTTTCAGTTTTCAGTTGTTTTTCACGTGCTCGAGGGTCGGGGCTTGACAATCATCCCCCTTTTGACTTGTGATCTTGGTGAAATTAATTATTCGTTTATACAAATTTCAGTCACTGTCCAAGAAATGGGAAGTGAATACCATATAATTAATGTTTTGGATCGAGATCCAAGTATCGGTTGTGATACTTACCCTTTGGTCACCTATCACACTCAATATCTTAGCCCTCTCCGCTAAGAACCTGCAACCACCTTCTTCCTATCGGGTATCTTGGACTTAGGTTGAAGATCTTTGATGAAGGCCCTAAGTCCTTTTTACTCCATCTTTTACTTAGGTACCCAATTAAAAAAAGATGCACAGAGCTACCTCAACTATCATTTGTTGACTTTTAGGTACCTCTGTCAGCTTTTCCGTCTGCCAAGCCATTAACCGTTGATGTGGCATGCTGGATGTGAGCCAAGTGTCACATATTTTCTTTTATTTTTAGATTTTTCTATTTTCTTATTTTTACAAACTTTGAAAAATTAATTAAAAATATCTCTGAACTCAGAAATACGTGAAAAAGACTTATGGACTTACCCGAACAGTCACAAAAAAGTGAGAAAACTTACTGGCCGCCTTTGCACAGCAATCAAGCAACACAAGTGAAAAATGCACAAATCCTTAACCCAAGAATGTGAAATAGAAAAAAGGCATAAATTTTTTTTGGCCAAGAGAAAAAAGGCATAAATTTAGTTGATAAGAAATACAATTAAAACCCTAATTAGAAACTTAATTAATACCCCAATCAAAAACCCCCAATACCCTTAAATCTCTAGTTCAAAACTCTAGTTAGAAATCCCCAATTACCCTACTTAAATCCATAAGCAAATACCTTAAAAAAAACCAAGATGAAATCCCTACATAAACCCTAAAATAACCTTAATCAAGCCCTAATTCGAACCCTAATTAAAACTCTAATTAAACCCCCATTACCTGTGAGCTTGCGACGATGGTGGACTAGTGGTGACTGCTTAGACTTGAGAGTTAGACAAAAATAGACAGCGAGACAACCAAAAACTTAAGAAGGAGAGATTAAGAGAGAGAGATAGAGAGATGGAGATGGAGAGGTGGTTTAGGGTGGAGTTCATGGTGGACTGGTGGTGGTTCAAAGTCAGAAATGGTGGAGATGATGGATTGATGGTGGAGGATGGAATCAAATCTCGGAGAGAGACAGACTAAGTGATAGGGTTTTAGAAAATGGACTAAATAAGAGATAGAGAGATTGAAAAAAAGGTCTGAAAGTGCTGAGTTTTTTCTAACCCAATGCCTAGGATTTCGTCATGTATGTAAAAATATTAATAATAATAAAAAAATGTATATATATGTGCTACTGTACGGTATATCGACGGTATTGAATTTGGGGAGCTGTTTCAAAGCTATATTTATGCAGTATGGTATGATATAATTATCAATACCGCTTATAGTACCAATCAGTATTATACAGTACGATATGCGATATTTTTCACTTGCAACACTAACAAAAGTAAGGGCCATTGCCACCACAACCTCTCCATCAGCGTCATGGATAATAACTCTAGCAGCACTCACACTCAAACTAGGATGAAAATGTAATATCCCTAAAAATATATATATATCTATATAATAATAATAATAATAAAATAAATTTAGTTATAGGCTAAAATCTTAACTTTGGACTATACTCTTTAGCCCAAGTAAAGAGGTGTTTTAAATGAGTAAAAAGCCCAACTAAATAAATAAAGAAAAATATATATATATATATATATATGTGTGTTTGATGGCTAGATACATAGAAGGCAACTTCTACACTTGGATGTTTTTAGATGGCTTAGTTTCTCATTGGTTTTGTGTGTTTGTGTGTGAGCTTGTAATTAGTGAAAGAAAGGTATGAGTCATTACCTTCTACACTACTAGAATCTATGATCAATGGTGAGGATTGGTTTTAAAAGAGTGAGTCACCACTAGTATTGATTATAAAGGCATGAGTCATTACCTTAAGTAATGAGTCACCACCTTAAGTAATGAGTCACCACCTTAAGTAATGACTAGCCATTACAAAGACATAACTAGAGGAGCCAACTAAACAGTTACTTGAACCAAGAAGTTGGCTATAAATAGAGAGGTTGTGTGAGTGATGAGCACTCTTAAGCAACCAATGAAAGAAAGAAGAATAGAGAGAGAAAGAGAGAGAAAGAAAGAAAGAGAGAAAGAGAGAAAAAGAGAAAGAGAGAAAGAGAGAAGAGAGAAGAAAGAAGAAGGAGAGAGCTAGAGAAAAGGGCATGGAAGAAGAAAGGAAAACTTAAGAAGGTTAGAGTTAAATTTTAAACTTTATCCTTCTTAGTTGTTTAAACTTTGATTAAACTAACATCTTTTAGTCATCTGTTGTTTTTCTTTACTGTAGGAATTCACAGGTTTTAGCCTCTATAGAACTCAAGAGGTTAGAAAGAAAGGTGAGCTCAAGAAACCCATGGAGACATGGGAAGAGTTAGAAAGAAAGGTGAACTCAAGAAACCCATCGAGGCATGGGTGTCCTTATCAAATTTTGTTAAATTTGAGTTTTAAACTTTCAATTACAAACCTTTGTTTTATGTTGTAAAATGAAAATAACTCTTAAATCATCTTATTATAGTCCTAGAAACTTGTTTTGTGGTTTAAAATTGAAAGAAAATAAAAAACAAAGAAACTTGAAAAATCTGAAAATTTTCTCAGAAAATTCACTGTTTTATATGGCTTCCTTTCGAGACTTATAACTAGAGTTTTAACCACTCATTTTGAAAGATCTTTATATGTTGTAAAGATGGTGATACAAGCTTTAAAATGAGTATAAGATTGCTAAATTTCATCAAGTTTTGAGGTATCAAAATGAGGTTGAAAGTTGAAGAAAAATCTGGAAAATTTTTGGAAAAATGACAGTTCGGGTAGTTTACTTTGTGGTCATTTATCTCGAGTTTTCTAGCTCCGTTTTGAACAAATCTTATATAATTATAAAGAAATAATGCAGATCTTTAAAACAAGTATAAGTTTACATAATTTGATGAAGGTTTGATAGCTTAAACGTTAAGCCAAATTTGAGATAAAAACTGGAAAACATGGACTGTTTTGAAGATGAATAGTGACTACCAGCCACCATCACACGCACTGCCGGCAGGTGACCGCACTTGCGGCTGGTTTCGGCAACATTTTTGGTCCAATATTGAATATTGTAACTATATTTTTCATTACGAGTCTAATGGTACTAATTTTAAGTCAATCGGACACCTATAAGTTAGAGTTTGAGTTATACTCTTCTTAAGAAGAGAGTGAAATTAAACTAAATATTGTTATATTGTATCTAAACTATAAAATATTGAATTGTTATAGTTTCGGGCACGTGGAAACGAACCGAGAAAGAACCCTTTAAGAAATTAAGGTAGGTCATACCCAATGACTGGACTATATAATTATATATATCATTCATTGGTATAATCTTTGTGTGATATATTCTATTTTATTCAATCCAAACTGTTCTCATTCTTGTTAGTTCAATTATTATGGTTATTTTCTCATTATCATTGTTCAATCTTTATTACTGCTTATAAAATTAATTGTGAAATTATATGGCTTGATGTTTATTACTATTTTATCGTTTATCATTTATCCTGATATTGAAGATATATTTGTGGGGATGATCATATAATTTTAATTACTGATTATGGCATTACATGCATAATCAAAAGTGCATGAGAAAAGTGTGCTTGTGAACAGTGTTAAGAAAACGATTAATTGAGACACCGAGGAGAAAAGGAGATATACCTGGTGATCTTGTGATTTATTGGAGATACTCAGGAGAAAGGAAGATGTACCTGGTAATCTCATGATTGTTGAAGGAAAAGTGGAAAGAACAATATTTAAAATATCTGGGGTTAAGGGATGGACGGGCGTTGGTTCATACATGGGACATTCGGGGCCATAGTGGTAAGATGCACGATATGGGACGTGTAGGCCTATTTGTCTTTTGTGTGTGTCAACAGGAATAGATAAGGAGTGAGTACATGCATTGTTCATCTTTGCACGCATGATTGACAGTGATTATTTACTATTTTATTAAATGTTGATCAAGTGTAATAGTTGTCCATGAGGAACAAAAAGCCCCTACTGAGCTTTAAAGCTCACACTGTTAACAGACTTGTGCAGGTGCTAATTTCAAGAAGGAACATCAAGTGGTGCCTAGGAAATTGCTGTGCTTATTATTCCACTATTAGTAGCAAATAAATGTATTTCAATAATCAATTACCCTATAATTTGGAACCTACCTACTTTGATATAAAATAATAGTTTACATTGACTTATTTAAGAATTCTGTTTTAATTTCTAGGCCAAATTAATTTAATCTACGATAGTATATATCACATTTTGGTTGGAGTTAATTAATTTACTTTAGGGGTCGGCAATAGGCCGGGCCGGGCCAAATTTTTCAAGCTCGGGCCGGGCTCGGGCTTAGATTAAAGGAGCCCAATAAGGCTTTCGGGCCGGGCCAGGCCGGGCTTGGGCTTCAATGAACAAGCCCGAGGCCCGCCCATCGGGCTTAGGCCTTGCGGGCTTTTGGGCCGAGTCGGGCTAGGCCCAAACGGGCTTTGGGCTTTTTTGGCTTATTTTTTGTGCTTATTACTTGAGCATCAAATACAACTTAAGAAAAAAATTTAAATATTTAATTTAACCCATTTGGATATTTAATTTAGTCTAAACTTAACAAGTTCATACATATTACAAATCATTGGACATAGAGTTAATTCACAAAATGGAAAACTAACAACAATTTTATATTTCACTGATTAATCCCATACAAAATTACAACATATGCCTAATTGGGGTTTTAATTGGGTAATTGACTAATTTATGAGTAATGGGGGTTTCAATTAGGTAATTGAATAATTAATACATTATATTTAGTATAATTGAGGTTTTAACTTTAAATTTGGGTTTCAATTGGATAATTGACTAATTTAGGTATAATTGGGTTTTCAATTGGGTAATTGGGGTTTCAATTGATCTAATTGAGATTTCAACGTTCAATTGATTAATTGACTAATTTAACAGTAATTGGGTTTCATATTTTCAATTGGATAATTGATTAGTTGATTACATAATACATAATTCATATGAATTTTAGATTTATGCAATTAATACATAAGTACGTTACATATGTAAATTTGTAATTATAGTTATATATAATTATATATATAAATATCTATGTTATATATATTTAGTTATATAATTATATAACTTATTATAAAAATTAAAATTCGGGCCTAATTCGGGCTTTGGGTCGGGCTTTAGGCGGGCCTAAGAGGGCCAGGCTTCAGGCAGGCCTTAGGCTTCAAGGGGATGGCCCAAAGCCCGCCCAAGAGACTTTCGGGCCGGGCCGGGCCAGCCCAATTTTCGGGCCTAATTGGGCTTCGGGCCCAATAGGTCAGGCGAGCTTCAGGTGGGCTTCGGGCCTTGGGCTTTTTGGTGAGGCCTAATTTACTTCGATCAGGATGTGATTCACACCTAAATTTGAGATATATAGGTATATTTTAGATTTGGGGCATGACAAGAAAGCACAATCAACATTAACTTTTAAAGTACTTGGTGGTGGCTTAGGCGCCCTTTCTTGCCGCCACTACTGTTGCACCTTAGGCGGCACATTGACATGAACAGTCGCTAGTTTTAGTTACCACTTCAAGTTATTGCAATTTATTTATTTATTTATTTTTTTTTGGGGATAAAATTCCTTTTATAGACTTGTCCGAACTCAATAGATAGTCAACACATGTACTTTATGAGAACACATTTGAAGAAGGAACATTTGAAGTCCTTTTTGAGTTGCTCACAATCTTAATTCGGATGCAGAAGGAACTTGTTTAGGGACTTGAAGGGTTCACATCGTCACTTTTACTTTTTGAATCTCCTTCTTTTTAAGAAAATTGAAACCGAGAATGGCTGTGTTTGTATATGAGTACTGTGTTTTATATGAGTTTATGACCATTAGTTTCTATATATATGGCTGTGTTGTTTTGCATATAATATATATATAGGAATATAAGAATGCACTGGATATAAAATATATCAGACCATTATAAAAAAAGAAGCCATTGTTTTATACTTTACATTTCTCAGAAGGAAAAAGTAAACTTTTATCATTGAGGCATCCTACATGCATTATCCAATAGCACACAAGTGCATGAAATAGATTACAATAAGAAAATGTCTAAGAAGAACCTTCCTTCTAGCTATGATGAAGACTCACACAATGTGAAATGTGTATAGGCAAAAAGCACATTCCTTAGGTAGTCAAACCACGGAGAACCGGCTAGCAATTCACCAAATGTTATTAAGTGCAATATGACTTTGACAAATTCAACCTCTGAGATGTGAAGTGTTGAGAAACTTATTTCATTGTTGGATGAGATTGCGAACTAGCATCCAAATAGGCAAATGCTGGTTCACAAATAAGAGAACTTCGCTGGCTTCTTCATGTGTAGGGGAAATGCGTTGGTCCAAAAACTCCACAATTGGGATTTAATGGGCTGGTAATGCAGATGAAGATAACAAGGATGATGATAATGATGACTCTGATGCTAAAGATGAGAGAAAATCTCCCGAATGCCTTCCCTAAATTATTTCCAATATTACCACTCCAAAACTATACACATCGCATTTCTCAGTCACTTCCATTGTATATGCAAGCTTTGCTTAGAAAAAAAAATTCTCATATATCAGTGCCATGTTAGTGTGTGTGTATATATGTAGCTATGTAACTATTTGATGAAAGTTTAAAGAAATTAATCGTATCATGCTATCAAAGATTAATTAGGTGTAACAAGTTTATCCTTAATTAACCTCATCCTAACCATGGAAAAGAATCATTTGTAAAAAGAAATTAAAGCATAAAATGTGTTAAATATATACTAATATAAAAAGCATAAAACCACAATATTACCTAGTGCCGCATATCCGTATGTGCCTTCAAAGATAGTCCAATTAGTTGAGTTTGGATTCAAAAACTTAGCAGTACCAAAGTCCGTAACACAGCCTCATATTCAGAATCCACCAAAATGTGTGCATGTAACAAGCCATGAGCTACAGCTTTCACAATATCCACTCTTTTACTCCACCTCAATTATTTAGCTTCATCATCTTTGCTTCATATTGTGTAGAAGAAACTTGATTAACGACTTGAAGGGTTGAAAACGTCACTTTCACTTTTAATTCTCTCTTTTTTAAGAAAATTGAAACCGTGAATGCATGTGTTTGTGTTTGAGTACTGTGTTGTATCTGAGTTTATAACCCTTGGTTTCTATATATATGGCTTTGCCGTTTTGCATATAACATATAGCCATATTAGAATGCATTGTATATATAATATATCATGACCATTATACAAAAAGAAGTCTTAAATTTCTCACAAGGCAAAATAAAAATTTTTATTATTGAGGCATCCTACATTTATTATACAAGAGCCATAGCACACAAGTGCATGAAATAGATTACAATAAGAAAACGTCTAAGAAGAACCTTCCTTCTATGAAGAAGACTCACACAAAGTAAAATATGTATATTGGAAGGAAGAACATTCTTCAGGTAGTCAAACCATGGAGAGCTAGCAATTCACCAAATGTTAACATACGCAATGGCTTTGGCAAATGCAGCCTTTGAGTTGAGAAGTGTTGAGAAACTTGTTTCATTGTTGGACGGGATTGCGAACTGGCATTCAAGCAGGCAAATGCTGTCTTCATAAGAGAGAGCACTTCTCCTGCTTCTTGATGTGTAGGAGGGGAAATGCGTTGGTCGAAAAAATCCACAATTGGGATTTGATGGGCTGGTAATGTAGATGAAGATAACGAGGATGACGACGACGACGATCCTGATGCTAAAGATGAGAGAAGATCTCCCGGATGCCTTCCCAAAATTATTTCAAATGTTACTACTCCAAAGCTATACACATCGCATTTCTCAGTCACTTCCATTGTATATGCAAGCTCTGCTTAGACAAAAACCTCATAGTATTGCCATGTTAGTATGTACGTATAACTATTTGATAAACTTTAAAGAAATAAATAGAATCTTGCTATCATATATTAATTAGAGGTGAAACAAGTTTATCCTTAATGAACCTTATCCCAACCACGAAATATTGGCATAAAAATAAAAGCATAAAATGTGTTATATAGTTACGGGCCCCTTCAAGTGTGGGATTCCATATTTATGAGTTTCTCATGGGGACCCATTCCATAAGGTATTTAAATGATCTGAACCGTCTAATTTTTAAGTTTATTCAAAGATCATCCTTGCAAAAATTAAGGAAATCAAAAACCTTTAAGCCATCAAACTTTGATCGAATAAATAGACGAACAAAATATTTCGATAAACACTTGAAATTGTGATCATTTAATCAATGGTCAAATGATCTTCGATTAATCTAATTTTTTTCAAGTATGATCTTTCAAGGGAGACTAAAAAAGTAGATAGTTTCGATTATCGAAATACAATGTGTAGTGTGCCGATGAGGGATCCCATAAATAAGCTTAAATGTAGGATCCCACAATGGAAGGTACTTGTATATATATATACACTAATGTAAAAAACGTAAAATCACAATATTACCTGGTGCCACATATCCATAAGTGCCTGCAACGGCAGTCCAATTAGTTGAGTCTGGGTTCAAAAACTTAGCAGTACCAAAGTCCGAAACACAGCCCTCATATTCAAAATCCACCAAAATGTTCTTGCTTGATATGTCTCGATGCACAATTGGTGGCAAGCAATCGTGGTGCATGTAACACAAGCCATGTGCTACACCTTTCACAATATTCACTCTTTTACTCCACCCCAATTCTTTAGCTTCATCATCTTTGCTTAATATTTTTGCCAAGCTACCCTTTTCTAGATACTCATACACCAAAAATGAGTGTCGTTTATGGGAACAAAAACCATAAAGCTTCACAATGTTTCGATGTCGTATCTCTGTTAGTGTCCTTATTTCATTCAAGAATTCCTTTTGAAAATTCTTTTCACCATTGCATAGCTGATGGAGTTTCTTCACTGCAACTATGTTGGTGGATGAAAAATTTGCTCTGAAGATGCTTCCATGTCCTCCCTTCCCAATGCAATATTTAGAATCAAAATCCTCAGTTGCCCTTATGATTTCCTCATACATCGTTTTTCCATCAAAATTTAATACTGAAAAGGAAACCTCGTCATGCCTGATGTTTTGCTCTAGATGTTGCTGCTTCTTTTTTCTTTCTACTACAAAGGCAATTGTAAATATAGTAGATACAAGTAAAAGTGCTGCCACAAGAGAAAGTGTGACTTCAAATTTGAGTTTATCGTTCTTTCCCTTTCTTGTGCCATGTTTGCAGGGTTGTAAAGCTCCGACGTTGCCACACAATCCTTTGTTCCCTTGTAATGCTTCTGGAGGAGCATCTTTAAATGCGCTAATATTGGGAAGGGGACCTTCCAAGTCATTGTAGGATATGACAACATTGGACAAGCCGTGCATGCCTCCAAAACTTGTTGGAATGAAACCAGAAAGATTATTGTGGGAAAGATTGAGCATCTCCAAACTCACCATACTGCTCATTGCTGATGGTATCTTGCCGTCAAGTGAGTTATGACTTAAATCTAGTTGGGACAAGTGAACTAACTTCTCCAACTGAAATGGAATTTCAAGATTGAACTTGTTGTTGCTCAAATTCAAGTAGACTAATTTTACCATGTCACCTAGAATGCTAGGAATTGAACCATTGAATTTATTTGTGGACAAGTCAAGATATTCAAGATTAATCAATGAACCAAATTCTGAGGGTACACGACCAGATAATTCATTGCCATCCAAAATCAGCTTCACCAAAGAAGTCAATCTCCCAAACTCTTTTGGGATCATGCCAACTAAATGATTTGAAGAAAGATTGAGTTCTTGAATTTGGATTATGTTGCCCATCTCAGGTGGTATACTACCAGTAAGGTTGTTTCCCCCAATTCGTAAGGTTGTTAACTGTGGGCACTGTCCCCAATTGTGTGAGATGGCACCATATAAGTTATTGTCACTTAGATCTATAAAATGAAGATTTGGATAGACACCAAAATCTTCAGATATATTGCTTGTCAATTTGTTCCCATCAAGACGCAACCTGAATAAGCTCTTGCAGGTTTTCAAGCTTTTGGGGATTGGACCAGTCAAATGGTTGTTGCTTACTGAAAAGTTTGTGAGTTGTCCACCTTGGCAAAGGTTTTGGGGCAAATAACCAACTAATTGGTTATCATCCATGTGCAAGTTTCTCAACCTCGTGAGATTTCCTATCTTTTGGGGGATTGATCCAGAAAGTCTGTTGCCACGAAGGTATAATCCTTCCAGTTTGCTAAAGTCACCAAATGAAAAGGGAATTGAACCATCGAATTGGTTCTCAGCTAGATTTAGTTTCTCTAGAGACTTCAAATTTCCTATTTCTGGTGGGATACGAAATTTTAAATAGTTGTAGCTCAAATCTAGTTCCACCAAAGATTTCAAATTCCCTATCTCTTTAGGAATAGTTCCAGAAAGCTTATTTGTATAGAGAAACAAAATGGTAAGATTTCTTAGATCACCTAATGATGGTGGGATAGGTCCTGTTATATAGTTGTCATTCAAACTTAGTTCTACCAAAGATTTCAAATTCCATATCTCTTTTGGAATAGTTCCAGAAAGCTTATTTCTATAAAGATACAAAATGGTAAGATTTCTTAAATCACCTAATGATGGTGGGATTGAACCAGAAAGATTGTTTTTAGAAAAGCTTATTTTCTCCATAAACTTCAAATTTCCTATTTCTGGTGGGATAGGACCAGAAAACTTATTATCCGAAAGAGAGAGAACATTAAGATTTGTTAGATCACCTAATGATGGTGGGATAGGACCAGAAAACTTATTTCCCAGAAGAGAGAGACCGGTAAGATTTGTTAGTAGACCGATTTCTGGTGGGATTCTCCCAGACAAGTGATTTTCAGAGAGATCAAGATAAATGAGTTTTGAAAGGGAACTGATCTGAGGTGGGATGGGATCAAAGAGTTGATTGATGCTGAGGTCAAGATATTCAAGATTAGGGAAGGACAGAAAATAAAATTCATGTAGCGTACCTTGTAAACCAGAGTTGGTAAGGTTTATCCTGGTGACACTTCCTGCAGAATCGCATGCAATACCAGCCCACATGCATGGGCTTGCATTTGGTTTAGGATTGGTGGAAGAATTGGTGGCATTGTTACTAGGAAGGTAAGTCCATGAGGTGAGATGATTGAAGTGGGTTTGATTTTGAAAGCTGGCTTTCCATTTGAGAAGAGCCTCTGCTTCAGTAGGAGTAGCAGAAGCAAAACCAAAGTTCGACGTTGAAATCAGCTGAACATAGAAGATAAGCCAATAAGCTAGAGAACATATTTGATCATAATAAGTTGAGGATGTCATGGTTTTTGTTTGTGCTTACAATGTTGTAATACTTGAAGGTCTTATTTATAGTGTGTCATAAAATGGTTTTTGGAATTTTTGATAGACTTAAACTTTAGTTGAAGTCTTTGTGTCTTTATCTTTAAAGTAATTAAAATGAAAAAGTGGTGTTTGACAGAGGGGGTTGAGATGATGATTGATGGATGACGAAGACTCAAAGCCCCTAAAATTAGCACACTTGATGCTCGACAGTTGTTTAGTTTTGTTTACTTTTGGTCTTTAGCTGAATTTCTTCTTCATACCGTGAAAGGAGGGTAGGGCAGAGATTGTAATCAACTTTTATAGCATGATCAACGTATGAAGAAGACAAGGGACCTTAATTTGTCCCTTGATTTTTCCACCTACTAAAAGTTTGAGAGGCCTTAAACTAAGTGAGTATCTTGGTCTAATTAATTCAAGGACGGTTGTTTAGTGGGAAAGTATGTTAGGATCATTTTACTGCAAAGAAAATTTCAAACTCACTTGTAATGTACTAATTAAATTATTTATGTATTATTGACTAAGAGCATACTTGTGATTAATAAGCAATTGGGTGCTAGATAATTTTGTAAGTAATCGACCGCACTGCTTTTTGTTCAGGAAAGTAAGCACTTGGTAAGAAAAAATATTTGAACTTGCTACAAACCAGAACTTACTGCTGAGTCCTAGGTATTCGGGACCAACAGACCCAGATGCTGTTCATGCAATACAGTAACTCTTATACTTTCCTTATTTTGTGTCCTAGTGTAAATAGGGTGTTTTTAGTATTTTTTTTCTTTATTATTATTAAGGGGTTTTTCTGTTTTTCTTGTTCAAAACAAAAAAATCCATGATCAACTAGTCTACCTGCCAAAACACGGTGACATACCAATCTACTTTAATTTCACTGAGCACTCGATTATTGACAATAATTATTATTATTAGACAGTGACAATAATTGCCACCGAGCGATTAGGGCAATAAACATTGAATGTTCCACGATGATTGTTTGAATCACCCCCTCAAGCATCTAATTGAAGCCTGTAGAAATTTACTTAAAAAAAACTGGACCTGTCTTTTGTCGCATATCTACAGAGAAAGCAATGGTGCTGCTGACTGCTTAGCTAAGATTGGCCATTCTCTTGACTTGGGCATGCATCCTCTGCCCCAGCCTCCTCATGCTTGTCTTCAGATTTTGTTTGAAGACTATCTGGGCATCTCTAGGGCCCGTGTAGTGGCTGGCTAGTTTGTTTGTTTCTTGGGCCTTTGGCCCTCCCTCTTACCAAAAAAAAAAGAACTTACTGCTGAGTCCTAGGTATTCGGGATCAACAGACCCAGATGCTGTTCATGCAATTTAGTAACTCTTATACTTTCCTTATTTTGTGTCCTAGTGTAAATAGGGTGTTTTTAGTATTTTTTTTCTCTATTATTATTAAGGGGTTTTTCTGTTTTTATTGTTCAAAACAAAAAATTCCATGATCAACTGGTCTACCTGCCAAAACACGGTGACATACCAATCTACTTTAATTTCACTGAGCACTCAGTTGTTGACAATAATTGTCATTATCATGCCACCGAGCGATTAGGGCAATAAACATTGAATGGGCAGAGAAAATGTTTATCCAATAAAACAATAACAAAGACTAAGAGTAAGTGGGGGTTGATTGGTTGAAGAATTGAGCACAAAAGGGAGTCTTAAGGGTAGACTAAACAAGACAATTGGGCTCCTTGGATGGTGGGATTGAACCAGAAACATTGTATGTAATAATGGTTATTTCCACAAAGACTAAAAGCAAAGACTAAGAGTAAGTAGGGGTTCATTAGTTGAAGAATTGAGCACAAAAGGGTCTTAAGGCTCATGATGCAGATGCAGTACTAAAACTTTCTCATAGACTTTTGCTCACTATGAATAATATATATTCCCACAAATCGATCACATTCTAAGCATCCATGAAAATCTTAAATGCTCCCAGATTATTACATCCAGCAACACATGGTTAAAGTAATAAAGCTCAAACTTACATTGTAATTGGAGTAGAAGATGTACAGCGATTACGAAGAAATTAAACCTTGTGTACCTAAATATGATGATGCATGTGGTTGCTTTTCCATGAACCTCCCCTTCGCCTTTGCATGTATAACTGGAAATGTACGTTTGAATTAATTGTGCTTAATTAGGTGGATTGCCTAGTACCACGGGAATGAAGATTAGGTCTAAGTACACGCATTCTTATAGTCAGAACCAAAAAGGAAAGCCTTCTCTTCCTCTATAAGGTTTCTCATCATTAACAATTATTCATTCATCCCTCTAATTAAACACTTCATGTCAAAACGTACCATTCTCATTTCAACACAGATCATTTATAAACCTCCAATTAATATATCTAAATTTTTATGAAACTCATTTTGGTTCTCTTACTTTTAGATGGATGTTTAGTAAGGATAAAACCCAACATTTGTTAGTTTCTCTTTAAAGGTACAAAAGCAAGGGCATTTTTGTGTTACTACATAGGACTGGGCACCGAATGGATTCGTCGCCCAAACAAACTTTGGGTGATGGAGGTATTCGTCGCCCAAAGTACACCTTAGGTGACGAAAATTCATTTTGTAGCCCAAAGCAACATAATGAGACGAAAACAGTTCATCGCTCAAACTTAAGCGACAAAATCTGCTTGATGCCATATTTTGGGTGATGAACAAAATATATATCGCCCAAAGAACCCTGAAGCAAGAAATCCAAGGTTCGTCACCGATGGCAACTTCGGGAGACAGATGCATTTGTGGCCTAAGGTCTCCATAGACATGAAATCCTATTTGCGTTGCCTTGAGCTACTTTGGGCGACGAATTTATCGGTTTGTTGCCCAAAGTCCTAGTCGCATTTTTTATTTTTTGCATTTATATGTATGTATAAGCATATGATGTGATTGTGTTTCCTACGTATGAGTTGAACAATTTATTTTTTAGTTTCTAACTCAAAGATCATCCCTGCAAAAATTTAGCTCAATCGAAGATGTAGAAGTTAGCTAACAAGGGTCAAAAGTATAAACAATCATGGTTTTTCTAAGATAATTGAACGGTTTGATAAATTCCAATTGACTAATTTTTTGTAGGGGCATTCTTTGAGTATGAACATAGAAAATGAACGTCTCTAATTGTTGAAATCACATTGTGGTCATCCCAATTATTGAGATGACAAGGTTTCAACTTATAAGTTGATATAATTATACACTTCAAGTATATATATATATATATATATGTAAAGCTTACATTTCGAGCGCTTTTTCCAACAATTCGAAGCATTCATTTTTTAGTTCTCTACTCATAAATCCTCCCTGCAAGAAATTAGGTCAATTGGAGATGTAAAAGTTAGGTATCAGAGATCGAATGTACGATCAATCGTAATTTTATATTGATAATCAAATGGCTAGATGAATTCCAATTGGGTCTATTTTTTGTAAGGATGATCTTTGAGTATGAACATAAAATTTAAATGGCTTCGATTGTTGAAATCACGTTGTGGTCTTCACAATTATTGAAACGACAAGGTTTCAACGAAATAGTTAATAGAATTATACTCTTTTAAGTGTGCAAGAATATAAAAGCTCACATCTCGATATTTGTTTGAACGATCCAAACCATTCATTTTTTAGTTCCGCACTCACATATCATCCTTTCAAGAAATTAGGTCAATCAGGGATGTAGTAGTTAGGTATTAGAGGTCGAACGTATGAACTATGGTGATTTTTATAATGATAACAAATGGCTAGATGAATTCCAATTGAGCCGATTTTTTGTAGGGATGATCTTTGAGTATAAACATAAAAATTAAATGTGTCTGATCATTGATCTCGTTTTGGTCTTCGCAAGAATTGAAACAACAAGGTTTCAACGAAAAAGTTAATAAAATTATACTCTTAAAGTGTAATTGAATGTAGAAGCTAACATTTCGATCTTTTTTTGAACGAACCCAACCATTTATTTTTTCGTTCCCCATTCACAGTCCCTGCAAAAACTTAAGTCAATTAAAAATGTAGAAGTTATGTATCAGAGGTGGAACATACAAACGATCATGGTTTTTTAATTAATTAAGTGTCACCATTTTGTCTCCCAAAAGCTCTTGGGGTGATAAAATGAAGTTTTGGGCCATGAAATGGTTCGTCTCTTCAGACATGAAAATTTTGGCAAGTCAAGTGGCACCCTAATTTTTCAATTTTTTGGTGATGAAATGGCTCCATCACCCAAAGGTCTTAGGATTAATACTCCCCTAAAAGTAGCGTACTTGATGCAGAAACCTTTAGGCTCTTGCCCATCACATAACAAATAATTAAGATGTACTAATAATATATTAAGAGTATAAAAATAACCCCCACAACACAGCCTACATGTTAAATTACAGTGTATTGAAAGGAAAAATTGAGAGGAAGAAAGAACAGAAAACGAAATTGAGAGAATGGAGTAGCCTCTAGCTCACTCACAAGGACTGTGTGTATATATATTCTAGAAGCAATCCAAATTCTGTTACAAACAGCAAGGGGGCGTGAGCCTATTACCTCACTCCCTCAATTCACACAGTTGATCAATCATACAATGCCATCTGTTATGATCTATTACATCATTTAATTTAACTAACAAGAATGCCACATCAGCATTATTTGATTTCTCACACTAAAATCAGACTTGCTTTACTCGAGCATCAGTGAAGGCTTTACTTCCAACACTCCCTTCTAAAGCTTGCACTGATTTAACTCCAAGTTTGTTCCTCAAGAAAGCAAAACGATCCTTTGAAAGAGCCTTGGTAAAGATGTCTGCAATCTGATCCTCACTTCTGCAGTATAGCAGTTCTATCACACCTTCCTGCAATGCATCTCTTATAAAATGAAATTTCCTTTTGATATGCTTTGATCTCTGATGGAACACTGGATTCTTGGCCATAGCTATGGCAGAAGTATTATCACACATAATGGTAGTTGGTTCCACTTGTTCTTCACCAAAATCTTCTAACACAAATCTCAACCAAGTTGCTTGAATTGTAGCTTCTGCTGCACTTATGTATTCAGCCTCTGCTGTAGAAAGAGCCACACTATGCTGTTTAACAGAGGCCTATGAGAAAGCGCCACTCCCAAATGAAAATGCATATCCAGAGGTTGATTTCATGTCATCCTCATCTCCACTCCAATCACTATCACAATAGCCAATCAAAATTGGTGAATCCCCCTTCTGATATTGAATGCCATAGTCCAGAGTCCCTTTGATATATCTTAAAACTCTTTTAGCTGTTCCTAGATGCTTCACAGTAGGACAATGCATAAATCTGGCAAGCAGGCTAGCAGCAAACATGATATCTGGCCTGGTTGCAGTTAAGTATAGTAAACTTCCAATGATTTTCCTATATAACTCCTAACTGGCAGGTTTGCTTCCATCCTCTTTTCTGAGCTTGTCTGAGGTGGCCAATGGTGTTGATACAGGTTTACAATGTTTCAAACCAAACTTTTCCAACAGTGTCAATGCATATTTCTTCTGATGAATAAAAATTCCATGTTTTTGCTGAATTATGCCAATCCCAAGAAAATGATGCAGAAGCCCCAAGTCTGTCATCTCATATCTCTGCATCATGTCCTTCTTGAATTCTTCAATTTGAAATTCATTATCACCTGTATAAACTATATCATCAACATAAATTGACACCATTAGAGTTCCAAACCCTTCCTTGTACTTCACATACAGTGTAGCTTCACTAGGACTCTTCTTAAATCCACACTCCAACAGATAAGCATCTATATTGCTGTACCAAGCTCTAGGAGCCTGTTTTAAACCATAAAGAGCCTTCTTCAGTTTGTAGACTTTGTGTTCAGCATTCTTAAACACAAAACCATCTGGCTGGTCCACATAGACCTCTTCTTCTAATTCTCCATTTAGGAATGCTGACTTGACATCTAATTGATACAAACTCCACCCTTTATTTGCAGCCAAGGCAATCAAGGTTTTGATGGTGTCCAATCTGGCAACAGGTGCAAAAGTTTCATTGAAATCTACACCTGGCTTCTGTGTATATCCTTTGGCCACAAGTCTTGCTTTGTGCTTTTGTATTGTTCCATCCAGATTAAGTTTAGTTTTGAAGATCCATTTCACACCCACAATAGGCTTGTCACTTGGTCTTTCTACCAAATCCCATGTATGATTCTTCTCAATCATCATTATCTCATCGCTCATGGCCTTCTGCCATGCCTTATCTTTTGCAGCCTCAGCATAATTTTCTGGTTCAATGACACTGAGTTTGCAATGAGCAAAGATCTCAGTTAAATTCTTCCACTTCAATGGTGTGGTATCATAAGTGTCTGATACATCAATCTCACTGATTTCTTCACTTCCAGTTGCATCTCTTTCTTGATTTTGTGCTTCAACTTCTGTATCACTCCTCTCTGATCTAGAACTTGATCCAGATAAGTTTGGTGACATGGCTGGAACTTGCACTGTTTGTGTTGAAGTAGCGGACTCAAAAACAGGAGCACCTCCACTAGTTTCATCATTGTTATCCAGAGGAATAGGTACATAGTCAGTTTCCTTGGTTTTCCAATTCCACATGCCTGTTTCTTCAAATGTCACACTCCTCGAGACAATAACTTTGTCACTGACCAGATTATAAACCCTGTAGCCTTTCTCTCTCGTGCCATACCCTACAAAAACTCCCTTCTGGCTTGTGTCATCCAGCTTGGACCTTTGCTGAGATGAGATATGCGTGTAGCATATAGAACCAAAAACTTTGAGATGCTTGACACCAGGCTTCCTTCCACTGAACTCCTCAAATGGAGTCTTGTTATCTAAAGCTTGAGTAGGACACTTGTTTAGAAGGTAAACAGCAGTATGCACTGCCTCACCCCAAAACTTTCTTGGCATCCTTTTCTCATGTAACATAGTCCTGGCCATTTCAACTATGGTTCTATTTTTCCTTTCTGCTGTTCCATTTTGTTGAGGTGAGTATGCAACAGTAAGTTGCTTGTCAATTCCCACATCTTCACAGAATTTAACAAACTCATGTGAAGTATATTCTCCTCCTCTGTCACTTCTTAACTTCGTCAATTTATATCCACTTTGCAATTCCACCATAGACTTGAATTTCTTAAAAACATTGAATACATCTGCCTTGAATTTAAGAAAATATACCCAACACATACGAGTCTTGTCATCTATAAAAGTGAGAAAATACCTGTTTCCTCCAATAGACTCAGTCATGGGACCACACACATCTGTATGAACAAATTCCAAAGGTTCAGCAGCTTTTCTAACTTGTCCTTTATCAAATGCTGCTCTGTGAGTCTTGCTTGCAGCACATCCTTCACAAACATGCGTTTTGTCAGTCAACTTTGGTAGTCCAATCACCATTTCTTTTTCTTGTAACCTTTTCAGACTTTCAAAGTTCAAATGCCCCATCCTTCTGTGCCATTTCCATGCAGAGTCAACAACAGTGGCTTGGTTGACCAATATGGGATTTAGATTGTCAAATGAGAAGGGGAAACATCTGTTTCCTTTCATGTGAACTGTAGCAATGAGTTGTTGCAAACTCTCATCACCATATATTCTCACCATGAAGTCAACAAACACTAACCAGTATCCATGTTCCACCATTTGTCCTACACTCAATAGGTTTTCATCAAGTCCAGGTACGATCATCACTTCTTTGATATATCTGACACCATCCTTAGTTTTTATGGGGAGAGTTCCTTTTCCAGCTGACTTAACCAATTCACCAGTTCCCATTTTCACTTTATATGTCATTGTTCTATCAATATCAATGAGCATGGCCTCATTGCTAGTCATGTGGTTACTGCAACCACTGTCTAGATACCATACCTCTTTGTCCTTGTCAACAGAGGCTTTATGGCATGCATAAAACATTGCAGCTTGTTCTTGTACCTGATTTGCATAATTCACTGTTTGTTCCTTCTTAGGCTGATGACATTCTTTCATCACATGCCCAAATTTACTGCAATTGTGACACCTTACTTTGCCTTTGAACCAACAGTCTCCAAAATGCATTTTATCACAGATTCTGCATTTTTGCTTCCCTGCATCACTGTGACTTGCTTGCCTTCCACTTCCTGTAAACTTGTTATCCCACTTCTTGGACTTGCCTTTCCAGAGCTTTTGATCATGCTTCCCTCCATCATAGCCATAGGTCCTGCTTTGGCCATTTCAATTTTTAGAACCAATACTCATGCTAGCAAAAGCCTTTTCAGAATTCACATCATCCTCCTCATGCCTACTCAGTCTCACTTCATAACTTTTAAGAGATGCAACTACTTCATGCACAGATACAGTATTCATATCAACAGTTCTTTCAATGATCACACACATTGGATCATAGATTTTGGTTAAACTTATTAAAACCTTTTGAACCAATCTTTGATGTGACAAAATCTCACCATACTTTTCCATTTGATTAGTTAAATCAAAGAACCGACTAAAGTACGCAGGTAAGGATTCATTATCTTTCATTTTCATGTACTCAAATTCCTTACGCAATCCTTGAAGCTTCACAGATCTGGCTTGTTCATCCCCATGATACTCTTCTTGTAACAAATCCCAAGCACCTTTTGCAGTCTCTTGATTCACAATTCGAGGGAAAATTGTTTTTGACACAGCTCCTTGTATGATTCCAAGTGCTTTGGCATCTTTCATGTTCTGATCTTCAAGATAGGCATTGACTTCATCATCTTCATCAACACCTTCAACCTCTCCAGCTTTCTTCTTTTTCTTAGAGTCAGGGACTGTGACCCATTTCTCAACCAGCTTCCAAAGTCCTTGAGACTTGAAAATTGTTACCATTCTCACCTTCCAATAATCAAATTCTGTTCCATCAAACACTGGAGCTCGTAGCTCCATACTGCCAGATCCAGAAATTTCTGGAATTCTCGTGTTTTCTTCTGTGTTTGTTTTTTTTAAAAAAAAAACTTTCAATCACAGTAACACACCCAGCTCAAGGTCGAACCTGGGAGCGCTGATACCATGTTAAATTACAGTGTATTGAAAGGAAAAATTGAGAGGAAGAAAGAACAGAAAACGAAATTGAGAGAATGGAGTAGCCTCTAGCTCACTCACAAGGACTGTGTGTATATATATTCTAGAAGCAATCCAAATTCTGTTACAAACAGAAAGGGGTGCGTGAGCCTATTACCTCACTACCTCAATTCACACACTTGATCAATCATACAATGCCATCTGTTATGATCTATTACATCATTTAATTTAACTAACAAGAATGCCACATCAGCATTATTTGATTTCTCACACTAAAATCAGACTTGCTTTACTCGAGCATCAGTGAAGGCTTTACTTCCAACACTACATTGATACTTGACTGTTGTTTACTTTTGGTGTTTAGTGGTATTTTCTTCCTATGAGAAGAGATTCTTTTTTAAGTCCTCATGACACATATATACACCAACTGTTATAGCGTGATCAACGGATGAAGAAGACAAGGGACCCTTAATTTGTCCCTTAACTGGTTTTTCTACCTACTAAAAGTTTGAGAGGCCTTAAGCTGAGCGTGTCTTTGTTTAATTAATTCAAGGAAGGATGTTTAGTGGGAAAATGGTTTATCATTTTACTGCGGCGAAAATTTCAAACTCAGTAGTAATTTACTAATTAAATTATTTATGTATTATTGACTCAGAGCATGCTTGTGATTAATAAGCAATTGGGAGCTAGATAATTTTGTTATTAATTGACCACATTGTTTTTTGTTCAGGAAAGTAAGCACTTGGCAAGAACAAATGTTTGAATTAACTTGATACAAACCAGAACTTACTGTGGGATCAAGAATTTGTCAGCATTATCACCACCAATCACCATGAATAGGTGAGCAAAAATGGACTCGGCTTCAAATCTCAACTTTTTTGGGTTACTTCGGACAGAAAAACTACTGAATTATGCTTTAATCATAATTCATTATTCCACTGTAAAAAATAAAGGAGAGAGAGAACAAAAGCTGATTTTTTGTTTTTTTTCTTGTTAAGGGTAATTTTGTTTTCCTTATTTTTTCAGAAATACAAGTGGTACAATTAATTACTATTTAACTTGGGGCCCTGTAAGCGGTAAATAAAAATAAAAATTGACACCCTGTAAGTTGAGTATTGATGTAATGGTTGCTTCAAAGTACTAACATGACTACTACTGAATTGAATACACATTTACCTCAAAATCACTGATATACTGTATACATTAGGCATTACATCATCTGAAAGTGGCAAACCGTCTTTGCATTGATATATTATTTCTGATCTACATAAACGAAAAACACAAGGATAGCATACCAAAATTATACTTTAACTGACAAGTCAAATGAAGAGGCTACCGGCGAAGTTTTCTAAATAACCATTTCCCTCGAGCTGTTACATCCATTGCCATAAACATCTTTGCTTTCCTATCATCTTCTAGAATTTGACAAGCTTCCAAGAAAAGCTCATCATTCATGTCAGGTACAATTTCAAGTGCGGCAACAATGCGTTCTATTGAGCAGTAGTCTTTATCCTCTCCATTGCTGACCAACCCTTTTACCAAATGTGGTTTCTCATTGTAACTGTCAAAGATCCTATTTCCACATGCAATTGGATATGGTTGCTCCTGCAAAAATAACACATAAATATGAAAGCTACACGTCAACAACTGGATAGCTGTTTTCCGAGCCCCCACAGCTCTCCCCTTTTTGCAAAGACAAAGACACACACACAACATGCATACAAATAATATTAATCCTCCATAAAATATTGAGGGGCAAGTAAAAATTAGAGAAACTCCTTTTGTCCTACGCAGCAATTAGTGAGCAAGACACGCAGCTTAATATAAGCTTCCCATGCATCAGCTTCAGCAGTTATTGTTTGCTGAACTTCATCCCCTGCGAAACAGTTGCAATTGAGAAGATTTCTAACATCCTTATAGTCTTTCATCAAGCTGAGAAACTGATTTTTCAGAACCTCTTTGTCACAATAAAGTCCAAATTTTTTATTGAATGACACGATCATCCAGGCCCAAGCTTGCTCATTGAATGTAAAACCAGTCTTATTCCCTTTATGCACCTGCTCTAACCTGAGGTTAATAAAATAACAATCCATTGACTTCGTCCAACGTCTCCTTGTAGGAACGATATAAGTAGGGGATTGGTCATTTTCTTCAGCTACAATGTCTGAATAACTATAATTAGAAGAGAAACCCTATATAGTTCCAAAACATTTATCGTTTTAACAAAATTAATCTCTTTAAATTTATTTGAAATAAATTCATTCCATTACAATAATTCATAAAGAATAGAGTGGAATAAAGCTATAGTATTTCCATAACCTGCCCTTATCAGTTAGAGAGGAGGGGGGGGGGGGG